>PVJD01016310.1:0-21482 GCA_004026545.1 Mormoops blainvillei | reverse complement strand
CCAAAGAGGCCCACTCCAAGACATATCATAATTAAAATGGCAAAATTTAAAGACAAAGAGAGAATCTTAAAGGCAGCAAGGGAGAAACAGCTAGTAATATACAAGGGAGCTCTGATAAGGCTATCAGCTGATTTCTCAACAGAAACACTACAAGCCAGAAGGGAATGACAAGAAGTATTCTAAGTAATAAAAAACAAAGGATAGCAACCAAGACTACTCTACCCAAAAAGGCTCTTGTTTAAAATGGAAGGCAAAATAAGGAGTTTTCCAGACCAAAAAAAAAAAAAAAAGAAAAAAAAAGTAAAGAATACATCTCCACCAAACCAACATTGCAAGAGATGCTAAAGGGACTGCTTTAAGAAAGAAGATGAAGAAAAAGAGAGAGGCGCACAGGTAAAAAGGGAAAAAATGGTGATGAATAAGTACCTATCAACAATACCTTAAATGTAAATAGATTAAATGCTCCAATCAAGACATGGGATAGCTAAATGGATAAGAAGACATAACCCACATATATGCTGTCTACAAGAGACCCACCTCAGAAAAAAAGATCTATGCATACTGAAAGTGAAGGGATGGAAAAAAAATATTCCAACCAAATGGACATGGAAAAAATATCAGGTATTACAATACTTATATCAGACAAAATAGACTTCAAAACGAAAGCCATAGAAAGTGACAAAGAAGGTCACTACATAATACTTAAGGGAGTAGTCAAGAAGATATAACCCTTGACACGTATATGCACCTGGCATAGGAGCATGCTAAATATATAAATAAAATCTTAGAGGACTTCAAGAAAGATATCGACAGCAACATACTCATCGCAGGGGATTTTAACACCGCATTGTCAACAATGGACAGATCTTCCAAGCAAAGAATCAACAAGGATATTGTGGCATTGAACAACACTTTAGATCAAATGGACTTAATTGATATATACAGAAACCTCTACCCTAAAGATGCAAAATATGCATTCTTTTCAAATGCACATGGAATATGTGGTAGGATACAAAACAAGCATTAACAGTTCAAGAAAATTGAAATCATATTAAACATCTTCTTGGATCACAATGGCTTGAAACCAGAAACCAACCCTCAAGGAAAAAACTCAAAATCATTCAAATACATGGAGACTGAAAAACATGCTATTAAATAATGAATGTGTTAACAATGAGATCAAAAAAGAAATCAGGTCTTTTGCCCATTTTTAAATTGGGTTGTCTTCCTGGAGTGGAATCATGTGAGCTCTTTATATATTTTGGAGACGAAATGCTTGTCTGATCTATCATTGGCAAATATATTTTCCCATATGGTTTGTTCCCTTTTCATTTTGATGATGTTTTCTTTGGCTGGGCAGAAACTTTTTATTTTGATAAGGTCCCATTTGTTTTTTCTTTCCTTTATGTCCCTTGCTCTAGGGGACATATCAGTGAAAACATTGTGTGAAATATCTGAGATTTTCATGCCTATGCTCTCCTCTAGGGTTTTTATGGTGTCATGACTTATATTTAAGTATTTTATCCACCTTGTGTTTATTTTTGTGTATGGTGTAAGTTGGTGGCTGAGTTTCATTTATTTGCTTGTAGCTGTCCAGATCTCCCAACACCATTTGTTGAAGAGGCTGTTTTTACTCCATTTAATGCTTTTGCTGCCTTTGTCAAATATTAATTGACCATAGAGACATGTGATTATTTCTGGGCTCTCCATTCTGTTCCATTGATCTATGTGTCTGTTCTTATGCCAGTACCAGACTGTTGATAGCCTTATAGTATAGTTTGATATCAGATATTGTGATCCCCTGACTTTGTTCTTCTTTCTCGAAATTGCTGCAGCTATTCAGGATCGTTATGGTTCCATATAAATTTTTGATATGTTTGTTGTATATCTGTGAAATATGTTATTGATATTTTAATAGAACACTTCTCCAAGGAGGGTATACACAGGGCCCATAGACATATGAAAGGATGCTCAGCATCATTAGCTACCAGAGAGATGCAAATTAAAACCACACCACTTCGCACCAGTAAGAATGGCCATCATAACCAAATCAACAAATAGCAAGTGCTGGCGAGGTTGTGGAGAAAAGGGAACTCTAGTACACTGTTGGTGGGAATGCAGACTGGTTCAGCCACCGTGTAAAACAGTATGGAATTTTCTCAGAAAACTAAAAGTGGAACTGCCTTTTGACCCAGCAATTCCACTGCTGGGATTAAGCCCTAAAAATCCCAAAACACCAATTCAAAAGAACCTATGCACCCCAATATTCATAGCAGCACAACTTGCAATGGCCAAATGTTGGAAGCAACCTAAGTGCCCATCAGTAAATGAATGGATCAAAAAACTATGGTACATTTACACAATGGAAGACTACATGACAGAAAGAAAGAAGGAGCTCCCACCCTTTGCAACAACATGGATGGATCTGGAGAGCATTATGCTAAGTGAAATAAGACAAATACTGTATGATTTCACCTATAAAAGGAAACTAGTCAACAGAACAAACAAATAAGCAAAATATAACCAGAGACATTGAAATAAAGAACAAACTGACAGTAACCAGAGGACAGTGGGGAGGAGATAATAGGGGGAAACAGGGGAAGTGTAATCAGGAACCTGTATAAAGGACACGCAGACAATGCCGAAAGGGGGTAGGATCGTGGATGGGAGGTGGGATTGGGAGGGGCAGGGAGAGTGATGGTGGGGAAATGGATGAAACTGTACTTGAACAACAATAAAATTTTTTTTAAAAATTAAGAAAAGAAGAAATAAAAAAGTATCTGAAAACAAATGAAAATGAACACACAACAGCCCAAAACCTATGGGACACAGCAAAGGCAGTCCTGAAAAGAAAGTTCATAGCAATATAGGCCTGCCTTAAAAAGATAGAAATATCTAAAATAAACAACCTAACCCTACATCTACAAGAACTAGAGGAACAACAACAAATTCTACAGTGAGTCGAAGGAAGGAAATAATCAAGATCAGAGAAGAATTAAATGATATAGAGACTAAAAGAACAATTCAAAGAATTGGTAAAATCCAGGAACTGGTTCTTTAAAAAGATAAACAAAATTGACAAGCCTTTAACCAGACTCATCAAGAGAGAGGGCCAAAATAAGTAAAATCAGAAACAAAAGAGGAGAACTTATAACTGATACCACAGAAATGCAAAGGATTTTAAGAAATTACTATGAACAATTATATACCAAGAAATTTGAAAACCTGGGTGAAATGGACAAATTTCTAGAAATATACAATCTTCCAAAGCTGAATCAAGAAGAAGCAGAAAGCCTGAATGGACTGATAACAACTAGTGAAATTGAAGCAATAATCCAAAAGCTCCCAGCACACAAAAGCCCTGGAAAAGATGGCTTCACAGGTGAATTTTACCAAACATTTAAGGAAGAACTAACACTATCCTTCTCAAACTATTCCAAAACATTCAAGAAGATGGAAGACTGCCATACTCTTTTTATGAGGCCAGTATCGTCCTAATTCCAAAACCAGGTAAAAACAGAAGAAAGAAAGAAAACTTCAGACCTATATCTCTGATGAACATAGATGCTAAAATCCTCAACAAAATATTGGCAATCTGGATTCAGCAATACATTAAAAAATCCTATACCATGACCAAGTGTGATTTATCCCAAGGATGTAAGGATGGCACAATATTAGCAAATCAACATATGTAATACACCACATAAATAAAATAAAAGACAAAAATCACATGATCATATCAATAGATGCTGAAAAAGCATTTGATGAGATCTAGCACCCACTTATGATAAAAACACTCAGTAAAGTGGAAGTAGAGGGAGCATACCTCAACATAATAAAGGGCATATATAAAAAACCTACAGCCAACATCATACTCAATGGGCAGAAACTAAAACTTTCCCCTTAAGATCAGGAACAAGACAAGTGTGTCGGCTTTCACCATTCTTATCCAATATAGCACTGGAAGCTCTAGCCACAGCTACTAGACAAGAAAATAAATAAAAGGCATCCAAATTAGAAAGGAGGAAATAAAACTGTCATTATTCACAGATGACATATTAATGTACACAGAAAACCCTATAGTATCCACCAAAAAACTACTCAACTTAATAAGTGAATTTGGTAAAATAGTGGGATACAAAGTCAATATTCAGAAATCAATTACATTTTTATACACCAACAATGAAATATCAGAAACAAACTAGGGGAAAAAAGTCCCAAGCAACATGAAAAATAAAGTATATAGGAATAAACTTAACCAAGGAGATAAAAGATGTGTACTCAGAAAACTCCAGAACACTGAAGAAAGAAATTAAGGAAGATACAAATAAATGGAAGCGTATACCGTGTTCATGGATTGGAAGAATTAACATCATTAAAATATGCATACTACCCAAAGCAATCTATAGATTCAAGCAATCCCTATTAAAATACCAATGACATATTTCACAGGTCTAGAACAAATATTTCAAAAATTTATATGGAACCAAAAATGACCCCGAATGCCCTCAGCAATCTTGAGAACGAAGAACAAAATAGGAGGGAATCACAACACCTAATATCAAACTATATTATAAGGCCACTGTAATCAAAACAGTCTGCTACTGGCATAAGAACAGACACATAGATCAATGGAACAGAATGGAGAGCCCAGAAATAATCACATGTCCCTATGGTCAATTAATATTTGACAAAGGCAGCAAAAGCATTAAATGGAGTAAAAATAGCCTCTTCAACAAATGGTGTTGGGAGAACTGGACTGGGACATGTAAACAATGAAACTAGACCACCAACTTACACCATACACCAGAATAAACTCAAAATGGATAAAATACTTAAATATAAGTCATGACACCATAAAAGTCCTAGAGGAAAACATAGGCAGGAAAATTTCAGATATCCCACATAGCAATATTTTTGCCAATATATCTGCTAGGGCAAGGGAAATAAAGGAAAAAATAAACAAATGGGACCACATCAAATTAAAAAGCTTCTGCATGGCTAAAGAGACCATCATCAGAGTGAAAAGGTAACCAACTGTACAGGAAAACATTATCTGCCAATGGTACCTCGGACAAGGGTTTGATCTCCAAAATATATAAAGAACTCATATGACTCAACACCAGGAAGACAAACAATCCAATTAAAAAGTGGGCAAAGGACCTGAATTGACAGTTCTCCAAGGAGGACATACAGAGGGCCCAGAGATACATGAAAGAATGCTCAACATCACTAGCCATCAGAGAGATGCAAATTAAAACCACAATGAGATACCACCTCACACTGGTCAGAATGGCCATCATAAACAAATCAACAAACAACAAGTGCTGGAGAGGATGTGGAGAAAAGGGAACCCTAGAACACTGTTGGTGGGAATGCAGGGTAGTGTAGCCGCTGTGGAAAACAGTATGGAATTTCCTCAAAAAACTAAAAATGGAACTGCCTTTTGACCCAATGATTCCACTGCTGGGAATATACCCTAAGAATCCTGAAACACCAATTCAAAAGAACCCACGAACCCCTATGTTCATAGCAGCATTTTTTTTTTTTATAATAGCCAAGTGCTGTAAACAGCCTAAGTGCTCATCAGTAAATGAGTGGATCAAAAAACTGTGATACATTTACACAATGGAATACTATGCAGCAGAAAGAAGGAAAGAGGGAGCTACATTTCATGACAGCATGGATGGCACTGGAGACTCTTATGCCAAGTGAAATAAGCCAGGAGGTGAAAGACAAGTACCACATGGTCTCACCTATAAGAGGAACATAATGAACAAACCAAACAAACGAGAAAAATAGAAACAGAGGCATGGAAACAAGGAACAGACTGACAGCAACCAGAGGGGATGGGGGAGGGAAATAAGGGTGGAAAGAACGGGAAAGATCTAGTCAAGGAACATGTATGAATGATCCATGAACATCGACAATAGGGTGGGGATTGACTATGGCAGAGGGAGGAGAAGAGCTGGGTGGAGAAGAGCAAAGGGGGAAAATTTGGGACAACTATAATAGAACAACAATAAAATAATTTAAAAAAAGGAAAAGCTTCATTAAGTGACTTCCTGCCCAACAAGGCTGAGAACCACTGACCCACCCACCCAGCTATTCCTCCAGCCCTCACAGCTTCCAGGGCTTAGCTCAGCAGCTGCCACACAATGGAGGCCACCAATTGTTGCTGAGTGAATAAATAATACAGGAGACTACTCAGAACTAGTAATATATTTGCCCAAGGCCCCAGACAGTCAGACCTTGGTATTCCAGGCACTCAACGTGAATGTTTATCACAGAAGAAATGTTGACAACATTCTCCCTACACCTTCCCCCCTCCTCCTGAAGTTGAAAGCTTTCAAGTGTGAAAGAGGATGCAGGTCACGGCTTTCTGTAGATGAGATGTCCTTAAACTGTGGGATCGAACCTCAGAGGAAAAGTGGGATTCCCTTGCTGGATCCTCCACTGAAGTGTTAAAACATGCATGGACATACATCTTTGTAGGATTAAGATTAGGTGCAGCCTTTGTGAAGGCACAGAGTGGACTAGAACTAGGAGGTATCCAGTGCGATGGATCATGCCACACTCTATACTCTTCATAGGGAAATTACATTGCTACCTTCCAATGCAGGAGAGTGGATGAAAGAAATGACCACTCTGTCCCACTGCCTCTCGGTCTGTAAAACTGATGGTTAAGTTGGGTTTATTTATTTAAATATATATATATATATGTAATTTTAGCAATAAAGTATATCATTAAAAGCATGGATTTTGTGAGTGTACTAAATACCACTGAACTGTATACTTTAATATAGTGAATTTTATATTATGTAAATTTTAACACACACATACACAACACACAAACACACGCGCAAGACAGTTGGATTTTGGAGCCAGATAGTTTGAGTGTGAATATTGGCTCTGGCACCTACTAGCTCTGTGACCTTGGGTAAGTTACCTAACCTCTCTTTGCCTCTGTTTCTTCATCTGTAAAATAGGGGTAATAATAGTCCTTACTACATGGGGTTGTTGTAAAGATTAAATGAGCTGATATATGTAGAAATCCTAGAATGGTATCTGGCGTGTAATAAGTGCTATCCAAGTGTGAGCTCTCATTAGTATTAGTGCAGATGGCTACCCCACAGGGAGCTGAGGCTGGTGTTAACTTTTGTTGCTTGTCTACAAGACTTTGCATTTTTTAATAGATGAAGTATAGGCTGACAACTGGAGTTGTCTTCGTTGTTTGACACTGAATCAGAGGGAGCCTCTTTATGAGAGAGCGAGCAGTTTCTTTTCCAAGGCACGGTGCTAATATAAAAATGCTTCTTTTGCATTTCCCAAATCACAGAATCCTAAGTACTGGGAAAGGGCTCATGGTTCATCTCAGCCTGAATGGAGAAGAAACTGACTCGCCCAAGGCTGCGCAGCTCGTGTGGCCTGGTCTCCTAACTGCTAGAGCAGTGCTTTTTCTTCCCGTCACCATAGTTACAATAACTCAGCACATGGAAATGCATTTTGTTTCCACATCTATAATGTTTAAAGTGAAATACACACAAACAGGAGAATCAAGGTGGAGACGGTACTTCAGTTTTACAAGGAGTTGTGGGCATCTCGTTGGAATGTACCACGTTTTCTGATTTTAGGGCTCCCAGTTACATGTAACAGAATCAAGCTCTGGCTAACTTGAGCAATCATGGGATTTTTTGGAAGGCTAGTTTGAGAATTGAAGGGAGACCGGCAAACCAGTTTGAGAAGATAATCAGAACAAGAGGCTAGGTAGCGGCTACACAGCCAGGTTCACCCCTCAGGGTCAGTGTGGTGAAGATGCTGCAGGTGCAGCTGCCTGTGGACACCCAATGCCAAAGCCCCACACTCTGCTCACTACCACTACCAGTGGACTCTCACCCTTGGGCTTGGCTGTCACAAACAGTCTCTCGCCTGCTTCTGTGTCTTTGCAACACTCTCCATGATTCAATGTCCCTGAGGGGAGTACCTCATTAGCTGAGCTGGTCGATGTCTGAGATCCAGCATGGTTGGCAGCTGGGGGTGCAGGGTATGGAGAGAAAGTCTGTGACCTCTTCAGAGGATGGATTAGGAAGAAGGGCCCTTCCTATAAGCAAGATTTATAAGAGGGGGTCCCACCCCTCTTCCTGGAAGGTGATAGATTGCTGAGTAATTGAAATCAAATGAACACAAATAACAGGAAATCCACGGCAGCAGGAAAATCTAGGAAAGGTGTATTGCCCAGGTACCTACCTTCTCCCCTTCCTAAAGTCAGCGCCCTCTCCCGGCCTGTTCTCTCCCCTGCTTGCCTTCATCCCCTTCACTTCCCCATGCTGGAGGGAACAGATGCTCGAAGAAGGACTCCAAGGTCAAATGATTCTCTTACAGCTGTCTGCTTCAGCTACTGCCAGATCCACCCTGGAACCCTTGAGCGTCTTCTCTCTCTAATTAGAATAAAATCTGACTGCCTATTTTTTTATTGGGATAAAATCCACATAACATATAATTCACCATTTTAGCTATTTTTAAAGGCTACAATTCAGTGACATTTGGTACACTTACAATGTTGTGCAATCATCACCACTATCTAGCTCCAGAACATTCTCATCACCCTAAAAGGAAATTCCATACCCATTAAGCAGTCACTCCCCATCCTGCCTCCCCCAGCCCCTGGAAACCATTAGTCTGCATTCTGTCTCTATGGATTGGCCTATTCTGGAAATTGCATGTAAGTGGAGTTATACACTATGTACCCACCTGCCTGTTATTATTTATCCTTTGCCTCCTCCTGCTACCGGTTCTCCATGCACTGTATCATCCCTACCTCTGAAACCTCATCTGAGCACAGGACAGGGCACATGCACTGCTCCTTTGACCCTTCCCTGACAAAGCCAGAGAAGAGGGAGGGAGGGCGATGGATCTGAGAAACTATCAGAAAGTTGATGAGAATCCCTTGGGGTGACAACATATTTGGGGTCTCCGTGTGATTAACAACAATACAGAACAGTAGAGGGCTGCAGAGGAGATGGGGCAGCCTATGGGAAAGCTTTTTAGTCGAGTTGAATTATTTCCCTCTCCCTGGGCGGATCACTGTCTACCTCTTCATCTCTTCAAGGCAGAGACACAGCAGGGCAACGTTAGTGCTGCCTCGGGATGGCAGGTTATATCAGGGCCGAGATGGATTGGATGGAACAGGGAGCAATTCAAAGCAGGTTCAAGCAGTCCTACTGGCTTCTGAGTGTCTCTTTGTTCCTTCACTCTCCCCTCCACTCTTAAGAGAGAACACCTGAGCAAGAGCAGTGCCTGGAATTGAAGCACAGGGTGGCTTTCTGAGGCACAGGGTTGCCTGGTAGGGAATGTGCCGCACGTGGGTGTTTTGGAGCCCAGGGTACAGAGCCAGAGGCTCTCTTCTCTCTCTACTCTTCAACCCCAACTCCCTCCCAGCAACCTGGAGAAAAAGAGCACAAGTTAGGGCTGTGCTAGCAACCAGGATTGCTATCTCAGTTAATGCTCAAGGGATGTCACAAAGAGACCCCCAAAGAGAAAGGTGTAAGAAATACAGGCATGCATTTCTCTCATACATAATAATTCCAAAATCTGTGGTTAGCTCTGCTTTATATCATCACTTAGGGATAAGGAGTCACAGTACCCCTGTCATCTTAACACAGTGCTTCTCAGGTGCCTATAGTTAAGGTTCAGTGGGCCAGCTGGGATACGACACCATGCAAGGCTTTGAGTTCACCTGCAGGATGTAGCATATGCTCTAAACCAGCAGTCAATGTCTGGTGTTGTCTCTGTAGTGAGAACAAATGGGCTAGGAACCAAAGGGAAGAGTTAGAAGAGGCCCTTCTATTACAACTAATACTCCATTTAATAGGACTTTCGTTTCTATCTCTATGATTGTGGGCTTGATGGGTTTGGGTGTTGATTCCTAAGAGGAGTGTTTCTACCAAGGAACACAGCTATGGTTTTGATGATTTGGAAGCCGAGTTTGTCCCTGACCATTTTGGGGCTCCTTATGCCATTGAATCAACAGGAAGACAAGGGGATCACTGTCCTGACTATCAAAGGGAAATTGGGTTGCTGCTATGCAACAGGGCTGAGAAAACTATATTCTAAGTCTAGGGGACCCATGGGGCCACTTCTTAGTGGAAAGCTGGCAACTGAAATAGAGAGGACTTGGAGGGCCTCAGTTATTTTGACATGAAGGTTTGGGTGTCCCCACCAGCTGAAGCGCTGGTAGAAGGTTAAGTTGAACATAGAAGGGATAATGAAAGAAGAATCCATTAGCTCTGGCCTCATGACAGGATACAAAAGGACAAACTATAGCAACCAAATTTATGTTATGCTAATTGATTCTTTATTCCCCCCCTCCCTTTCTTTTACTACTTTACATGAAGAATACTTGTAGTAGCTAACCTCAAAATTTAGATTCCAGGTGGGATGACACTTGAAATGACATCACCAGCAATAATACGGTAGCTAATGGCACTTGCATCTCCTTGTGTTTGGGATGAGATTTTCATCACTCGAAGGGCAAAAATGGAAGCTGGATGGCAAATGGGTTGAAGTGAATTGATTATCCGTTGTTTATGCTGCCATACCCATTCTCCACTATTTCCCAGGGAGGCTGATGCCTGTCGATTGAATCATCTGGATGGACTGGGTTGCTCGCAGGTTTTCTGTTCAGGTGAGCCAGTGATAGGCATTTGCGGGCGACCGGAGAAGGGCCCAGAGGCAGCATAGAGGTCAAGGTGCTTTTTCCCCGCTCCTCTGCTCTGCAGCCATTCTTCTGGCAGAATCTTTGCCTGACTCTACCTGTGGCCAAGCAGCCCCTCCGCTCAGTTCCCACTCTCCTGTTTTCTCTGCTTGTCTCTTCATTCTTAGGGGTGGTAATGGTTTTCTGCTGTGGTACCTCACCACCCCTGCGCACATTTCCCCAAGTAGTCCTTTCACTGAAGTCTCTTCACTTGAGCCATATGAAGCAAGCTCTATTTCCTGCTGTAATCTGACAGGTCTAGGTCCATTTCCTCCTGCATATCCTGAACTCCTGAAAAATAGGAACATTGTCTTAGTTATTTCTGTATGCAAAGATTATCTTGTCATAAAATATTAAGTGAATTAATCAAAACACTGCCGAAGATCCGTCTTCTTCCATGACTCTTGCAAAGCCAGGACCAAGAGCAAATTTAACCAGCAGCATGCTCTTAATTTCTATTTCCAGGAAAGCAGTCCAGATTCTTTCCATGCTGCCTCTTTCTGTGGGTCCCGGTGCCTTCAGGTATGGCCCCAGTGCCCCAGAGTAATACCTGGCAGGGAGACTCAGGCAATGCTTTTTCAAATTAGAATGTTGATTACAATTGCATGTCCAAATGCATTATTTTAAGTGGGCTACACATCCCCGTATGTGAAACTTTTCACACATAATTGCTAGTACAGTGTATCAAACAATTTGCTCAACCCTTCGGGCTTCTAAGGTGCTTAAATCTCTTTTATTAAGTGAGTTTCCACTAAATAAGCATCCCTGTCTCTTTCCTCTAGGCTCTGCTGCTACAGATAAAAAAATCTGTGCTCTGAAGTTGCTGGCTAATATATCATCCCTTCCAGCTGATTGAAGGTGGTCAGTGCTGGGAATGCAGACATGAGGGCATGCTGGCAAGTTAAATATATGATTCAGAGGTCAGACTGGGGAGAGATAGGTGGCACAGGGGAGTGCTCAGGTCAAAGAGTTTGGGGAGAAGAGGTCAGAATCTGAGCAACGCGTCTAAGGCCATAGGCAACAAAATCCAAGGTCTTCTAAAGTGGGGCCATCTTATATGCTTCCTTTCATAGCACCCTTCCCCCCACATTCAGAGTGTAAGAACAGGTGGCTGAAGTACAGGGGGGAAAGGGTGGAGATCTTGGTATACGCCAAAGATTAAGGACTTCTCTTTGCACTTCCAGTCTCAGCTATCTTTTGTTGGGCTAAACTAGAGGGTCTTATTTTCCTAGTACTTACTATTAAATGATAATGTGATATCATTTTTATGTGTATATTTACTCTTCAGAGACTCACAGGATGTCAGAGCTGTCAGAATTCTTAGAAATTATTCACATTACCTTTATTTTATTTGTGAGAAAGTGCAGGCCCAGAGATTGTTAAGTGTTACCTTTAGGAGTATTTATGCTATAGACAATAAACTACACTCTCTAACAATGAAGAAAATTTATTGGCTCCTATAACTGCAAAATCGTGGGTAACAGTTTCAGGTGTGGCTTGATCTAGCTGCTCACTGCTCAGCAATGTAACTGAGGTTCTGTTTATTTTCCATTTTCTTTTCCCTAGGATTCATCCACTGCCTGGCAACCAAGTTTCTATCCTTGTGGTCACATGTAGCTGCATTAATTCTAGGCCTTACGTCATTGATAGGAGCTATGGCAGGGAGAGGAATCCTCTTTTTGTCAGGAGTTCTTGTAAATGTCTTCTTAAATCTAATAACCTTGACTGGGTTTCATGTCTGCCTTTGACCTAATTTCTATAACCAAAGAAATAGGATAGAGTGATTGCTTTAAGTCCATCAGGCTCAGCTCCTGGAATTTGGGGTCGGGTTATACAAGACCACATGGGTTAGAATAGAGAAAAAGTGGGTTTCCAAAGAAATGTTGGGGTTCTGATGGTGGGACAATGAAGGAATGGATACTGGGGAGGCTGACTGCAAGGGTCCAAGGGCAGTGACTTATTCAAGGTCAAGCAGCTGGGTATGATCAAGTTGGGACTAAAACCCAGTTCTCACGCAGCATTTGAATAGCTATCTAAAGGATGGCTATATAATCCCATTTAAGGCACTATACAGGGGTGGGCAAAAGTAAGTTTATAGTTGTTTATATGGAAAATAATAAAATAATTAATTAATAATCTAAGAATAAACTCTGTGTTTTATTACTCGCAACTGGAAACCTACCTTTGCCTACCCCGTATGTATTAGACATCAAAATGGAACAATGGATTTGCTTATGTTCTATTTATCCTTCAGCTATGATTATAAATAAGTACAAAAACACACCTTGTGAAGGTATGAAGTACAAATTGCCAGTTATAAAAACAGTCACTAGGATATAAAGTACAGCATAGAACGCATTGTCAATAATACTGTAATAGCTATGTATGGTGTCAGATGGGTACTATACTTATTAGGATGATCATTTCATAAACTATATAAATGTCTAATCACTATGTTGTACACCTGAAACTAATATAATATTATATGTCAAATGTAATTATAAATTAAGAAATCTATATAACAACTCTAAACTCCAAAATAAAATCTTAATATCTTGAAATAACAAAACTTCCAGGCATATTCTAGGGGGGAAAATCCCAAAACACGCCTTTGCCATTTAGTCACAATGAATACAATTGTCTGAGTTACATAATTTTGCATCTCATTAAACCATGAAGGCTTTCAGGAGAAATTGAGTAATTTTAGAGATGAGAGTTATATTATTTATAAGTGCCCTTTAGTTTTACTGAGGTTTTAGCAGTCAGTCTTCTGGGACATTTTTTTTGAATTGGAATACTGTTCTTGGATAAACTGTATGAGATACCTTAGGCGTGCATTTTCCTTTTTCATATCTCTGGGAAAAATGCTTGTTAATGTCTCTTAACGAGATCCCTTTTTCTTATTCAGGAATTACAGAGGCAAAGAAGAAAGGAAGTGTTCTGAGCACCTGCCAGGCTGTGTGCTAAGCACTAAAGATATGGAAAAGAAGGTTATGTATAGTCTTTGAGAAACTACAAACAGGTTTAGTGGACAGGCAGATAATTGAATAAGTAAAATACCATGGCATTAAGTGTAATAATAGAGTGCTTTGAGAGCACAGAGGAAGGCAGAATGTTCGGAGCAGGGAAGAGGCAGGGGAGGCTTTCAGAAGGAGGAGAATTCCTTGAAGGATGGTGGAAGTTAGCTAGGAGAAAACAGGGAAGGATATTCTACACAGGGGACTCACGAACACTGAGGCATAACATCTTACAGTGAGTTTCCATGAAAATCCAAGTAATTCAAAATGTAAGGATAGGGAATGAGCATAGAAGACGCAGGAGAGGCCAACAGGAGTTGGGTCATAGAGATTGTAGTATATCTATCTTGATTGGTTGAGAGGAAGCCTCTGATAGTTTTAAGCAGGGAAAGACAGAGTTTGTGCCTTAGACATATTTCTGTATCAGTTAAGTTCTATGATTTTAGGCAACTCTGGTTCACTTCCCAAAAAAGGGATACATTGGAGAGATAGGTGATCAATCAGAAAACTGAAGGAAAAGTTGCAGAACCCAGGTTCTGAAAGGAGCTTCTGGGGCAGAAATAGCAGGAATTGATCGGCAGTCTCTTTGGTCTGTAAGAATCATGTCCAGTCACCTGCAGTTTTTATGTTGTTCTGCTGAGGATTCAAATTCCAGGTGAAGGATGTACTGCCTCAGCTTGAGGGCACACCCAACCTGGGCCGGGTAAAGTCGGCATCTTGACTGGCAGTCTCATCAAGCCTAGATCTCATGGGGGAGGGTGGATTCTGAAAGCAAAATCAGGTTGTTGCTGACATAAGAAAGAGGAATGCCAGCCATGGTACCTAAAGCAATGGGTGTCCACTTCGCCAGCTGGTTGGAAGCTAGATTTGAAGGGGACAAAAGATGAAGAAATTAAAAGGCAAAAGATCACGGATGTGTGGAATATGGCTGTGATAGAATGAGTAGAAAAGAACTGGGATTTAAGAACATTTATGGGATAAAAATGGGTGGTTGAAACTACAAGAAAGAAGAGGGAAGAATCAAGGGTGATTCCCAGGTCCTAGCATACAATAAGAGATATCATTACTGGAGAGAAGGTGGAGGAAGGGGATGGGAGATGACAAATTGCTTAGGACACAGTGAGTTTGAGCAACCTATGGGACCTCAGGTGGCTGTTAGAATTTGAAGCTGTTTTCCATGGCCCCTTCCATGGAAAACAGCAATATTTAAAATTGACTTGCCAAGGGAAAGAAGGTGAAAAGAGAAAAAAATGGAGAGGAGGAGAATGATGAATGTTCAGGGTCATAGAGAGACACAGGATTCAAGCAGAGAGCAGATTTGAGCTCTGTTGTGGGTAGAAGCCACATTCTAGGAACTAATATATACAAGTGAGAGATGAGGAAGTATCAGCAAAAATGTGTAGGCCACCCTTGTAAGAATCTTGGATGAGAAGAGCTGGGAAACTGTATAGTAGCTGGAAGGGGTACAATGTCAAGGGATTTAGGGTTTGTTTTTGTTTTTGTAATTTGATTTAAAAAATCTAGATATAATTCTTTTAAAGTATTTTATTCAGTGGCTTTTAGTACATTAACAAAGTTGTTCAATTTCACTCCTACCTAACTCCAGAATATTTTCATCAACCTCTCTCCCCACAAGAAACCCCATACTCATTGGCAGCCACTCCCCATTTTCCCATTTCCCCGGCCCTGGTAATTGCTAATCAACTTTTTGTCTTTAGACTTGCCTATTCTGGGCATTTTATAATTGGCCTTGTACACTATGTGATCTTTCATGTCTGGCTTCTTTCATTTAGTTTTCAACGTTCATCCATACTATAGCATGTAGCAGTACTTAGTTCATTTTTATTGCCCAATAATATTCCTTTTATAGTTAAACTATAATTTATTTATCCATTCATAAAATAACGAATATTCCATTTGTTTCCACTTTTTGGCTAACGGTGGATAAAGCACCTTTAGACCCTTTGCAGATGCGTCCATGAGGTTTTCTGTTGAAGTTAACAGTTTTGGAATCACTTCTGGTTAGAGTGTGGCACATTCTGGTTTTGTTTTCTCCCGTAGATTCGTTCACAGGTGAACAAGGACAATTCACCATGGAGCTTGAATGTGATATCTGGTTCCGCAGGTGATCCCAGGCTCCCAGACCTCCAGGATAGCGAAGGATGATGGATACTGGCGGTCAGACACCAAGAACGCCAGCACTCAGCTTTTTACGTTCCCTGTCGCAGCCACCGCGCACGCGCCGTTCCGAAGCCAAAGAGTGGGCGGGGAGTGGGCGGGGTGTGTGTCTTCAGGGCCAATCGGAAGCGAGCACCCCCCGCCCTCCCAGTCAGTGGACCCAGCTTGACCCCGGCGATGGGCGGAGGAGGCGGGGCCAGTCGCGCGGCCGCGGGGGGGGCGGGGCCCGGGGCCTGGAGGCGGAGCCTAGGGCTGTCAGTCCCGCGCCAGCCGCTGGCGCTACCGCTGCCGTCGCCACCGCGGTTCTTTACCTGCTGTGGCCCGGGTGGCTGCCAGCGCTGCCTCTCGCTTCCCACCGCCCTGGCATCCCAAGCCGCCTCCCGTCGCGCTGGCCCAGCGCGCAGGTAAGGCTGGCTGCGCTGCCGAGACCTCGCGTCCTCCTAGGCATCTTTCCGTCGCGCGGGCGCCCCCTCCGGGCTGTGTCAGCCCCATGGCTCCCCTGGCCGCCCGGGGGCGGTCCCGGGGGGCGGGACGACAGTCTTCCCATCCCCCCCACTTCCAGGCGCCACGCCTGTCTCCAGGGTCCCGGGGCCAAGCCTCCTCATCCCCGGGTGGTTATGGTCCAATCTCCCCTCCTACCCCTTCCGCGCCGATTACACAATCCCTGGGTCTGGGGGCGGGGGTCCCCTTTCGAGCCTCGGCCCCACACCTGTTCTCGCGACGCGCTCCCAGGCAGAGGGCAGAGACCCAGAGCGACAGCGGGGCCGGGAAAGTTTCACTTATGGTCTGGATTTGTTGACATCCAGAGATGCGGGGAGATGGAGGCTGAGCAGCGAGGATGCGCCTACGCGAGTAGCGTTCTCTTTGCCCCAGGGTGGCCCTGGTCCAGGTTTCCTTTCCAGAAGTCCTGCCGAGAGCCCTGCTCCGGGCCCGGAGGCTGCTGCAGGGCACACCGGGTCTTGCCGCCGCTCCGCTAGGGAGCCGTGGCCCCTGGATTGCTGCAATCTGGGGACGGCTCAGCCTCCCGCTCTTCGCTCTTCCTCCTTTCCTAATTTAGCATTGACATTTAGACCAGGTAGGCGAATTTACTTAGCATTTCCCTGACACTTTATATTTGTGAAGTGCTTTGCCATCCCTGATTAGTTAACAAAGTGAGAAAGCAAAATAGATCCTGAAACGCATGGCTAATGCCTTTAGCAACTCTTTAAAGAACCACTGAAAGCTTTAGGCTGTTTTCGGAGAGAGATGCTTCTGGCCAAGGTGCTGCTGGGAGAGCTATTCAGTGTCTTCTTGTTGCCTGAGAAGGCTTTGGCTATGACAAGGTCTTCTCTGCCTCTGCTTATGCTGTTTATTGAGTGTCGCCAGTCTGTGGTGGGTTATTTTGGTTTTCTTCACTTAAGCAAAAGGGAAATTAAAAGTGTTTCTGGCAAAGCAGTCAAGGGAAAAAACTGAGGTTCAAATAACTTTGGATACTTGTGTGCTTTACCAGGTTACCCCTCCTGTGCAGAAAATCTTGGCTCTTCCTGCTCTTTCTCCATCGTCCCGGGAGGACTATCCAACTGGGTAGGCATTACTGGTTCCTCATTTAGTCCGTAGACCTCTTGCTACCTGCAGTTATAGACCTGCCTGGGGACATCCTCTAAGAGTGAGCTTAATTAGCTCTTTTATCTGCCCATTAAACAATACAGCTTGAACTCTCTTGTAGTCAGGCTCTGTTGTAGTGTTGACTCTTTAATAATATCTAATTCATTTTAATAGTGTTTCTATAATAATCTTTCTATTAGTATGCCAGTTCTGCAACACCAGTACTTTTAGTATAGAGGCAGCAATTTACTAGAAATATTATCATGGTAAAAGCAATTCTCCAACAGATTTGCAGCTCACTTTACTTAGATAATTACTACTAGAGGCTGTTAGGGTTTTTTATTCTTTGGTACAGGAGGTGTTACAATGCTTTTGATCTGTGAGGTCATTATGAGGTCATTCCTCCCTGGGAGTGATGATTTCAGTCACTATGTCACTTAAATATTTTTGGACTAAAATTGTAAGAGATTTTCCCCCATGCTGATTTCTTTTAGGACAGGGTTCAGAGCTAACAAGATTTAGTTTGGTTTGCCAGCCTAAGTTTTAAGAAAGATAGTATTTATTGCATCTGGGGATTTATATTAGAACTATGATGGTGATTTTAATAGCACATGTACCAGACACTGTTTTTGGTGTTTTACAGATACTAATTTTCCTAACAACCCTCTAAGGAGTGTTGTTATAATTACCCCATGTTTCAGATGATGAAACTGAGGCCCAGTCGCTTGAGCCAAGGGTCACAGTTAAGTAAACGACAGCCAGACCCTAGCCAAGGGAGCCTGAGTCGAGTCCAAGTCCTTAACAACTGTGCTATCCTGCCTCTGTAGATTATTCTTTCAACAGGTATTTTATTTCTACCTGCTGCCTGTACAGCATGGCATTCTGCACTGCGAGGAGGAGAAGAGCACTTTACAGTGTGATAACAAACACTGGGTAAGGAGCTTTTGTTCTGGTTTTAACTCTGCCACCAGCTAATCTGTGATTTTGAGCGAGATACCTGATCTCCCTCCCTTCCATTTCCTGGTTGGTGGAATAACAGCAATGGAAGCAGATTAACCAACTAGCCTTCACCTGCTGGGGAGCTGGAGCAATGAGTCCGTGCATGTAAGAATTAAATGTCCTCCTCCCTAAGGTGCAGGGTAAGCTCAAGTGTCAGATGAGTGGGGTGTGTGCACATGCAGCCTTGCGCATGTGTCATGGAGAAGGACCGGAAGCCATGCACTCTGTACTGCCAGTGGTGACTTTGGGACTGCAGTGGTTGAGAGATATCATCTTAAACATGTCAGTATTATTTTATTCTGTTGCTGCAAGCATTGTTCGTTTTGTAATTAAAAAAAAAAAAAGACAGCCCCAAAAGAAGTCATCCTATAAAAGTAGGGTAACCATGCGCAGGACTACGTGAGGAGCATTTGTGAGGGACCATTTGGCATCATTTTGCAGAAGGCTAGGGGTCAGATGATGGCAGGATCTGAATGGCAAACCTAGGAGTTCCAAGATTCAGGGAAAGTCAAGGTTGAAAGGAAACTTTAAGGTCACTGGATTCAGAACCCTCCTCTTCTTTTCTCCATCCATCATCTTTCCAGTAAATAAATCCCCCATGTGTGTGCACCTGTCCCACCCAGTGCTCATCTTACTCTTGCTGGGACACCTTCTGGACAAAACGTTTGGTGTGCTTCACATATCTGTGCACCGAAGAAGCTGGGATTGTACCTGGCCATTGGGAATGGGAAACTGCAGAAGGGTTCTGAGCCTTTTAGGCCAGTGCTCTTCAAAGGTCATCGTCAATGTGATGGATTGAAGGGGAGTCACTGAACCAGGGAGGTCAGTTAGGAGGCAGGCCTTGGCCAGAATCTAGGATTCAGGCGATCCAGGTGAGACAGGTGGTGGCATGGGATTGCAGAGGAAGGAATGGACCCAAAAAATAGACTCCCCTGCATCCCTATCCACAAGCATCAGAGAGGAGGGACAAGTCAACATCTTCCTGGGGTGAGGGGGCTGTTGGGAGCACCACTGAGTGGAGCTGAGTGTCTGATGGGTTGGGAGGAGAGACAGTTATGTGTGTATATCCCCCAGAGCTGATTATAGACTGTGGCTAACATAGGCCTCTGCAGGCCAGAAGATAGAATTTGTTCCTTCTCTAGAAAGGAGTGAGCCATTTAAATATAGTAGGAAACTCCCTTTCCCCAGTGAAGAAATATAACAGTATTTCCCCTGGGGTGTTGCAACCTCTTACACTGGCTCCTTTAGCCTGTGTTAAGCTTCTTCATCACACTGGGAATCTGGTGTTATTTGAAGTTGGACACTTTGGTGATGCTTTTTTTCTGACTTTGTTGGCAAATCTTCTTTTGGGGGATTCTGTTCCCCGGTGACACCTGTTACATAAGCGCTGGAGGGCCAGCACCCTTCACAGGGAGTGTTTGGAGAGTCATTAGAAGTTTTTCCTTCCAATGAAGATTGTGTGGCCCTTCAAAGAGGACCTGGGCTGAAATGATTACCCCATTGATAGGAAAACAGGATAATTTGGAGGAAACAAGATTTACCAGGAACTCACAAAGGCAGAAAAAAATGTTGCAAGTGTTGTAAGTTCATTTTTCTCTTGTTATTTTATGTGTTTCTAGCTTAGGATGCAACACTTCTTAATATTCATATTTATAAATTTATAAGTTGAAATATATTGTCTAAGAGTATATATGGAAATAAACTGTATAATAAACTGTCTCAGGGTTGTTTTGTTGTTGTTGTTTTTTTGGCTAGGACAATTTTGATCTTGATTTTTCATTGTCTTGTAGGCCAGCGCTTCTGAAACAGGGGCAATTTTCCCTCCTTGGGAACATCTAGCAGTGTTTGGAGACATTGTTGGTTTTCTCGGCTCGGGGTGGGGCTCATGCTACTGGCATCTAGTTGAGTGGAGACTAAGGGTGATTTTGAACATTCCACAATGCACAGGATAGCCCCCACGGCAAGGGACTGTTCCGCCCAAAGTTAATAGTGTTCAGGCTGAAAACTCCAATTTAGATGATAAAACAATTTGTTATGAGGAACAAATTGAAGTTTAAGGGAAGAGGAAGAAGGAGGGGGAAATTTAAAGCATTTTTTGACTCCTCAAAAGTGAGAACAGCACCCTCACTTCTGACACCCAGGAAGAAGATCCAACAAGCTGCCAGACATGGTGGCCACCCAGGAGCTCTTTCAATAATGGGATTGCTCAATACGGTGGTTTGGAACAGGAAGTAGAGGTCCTAGTAGTGGGATGAGGCTGTAGGGTAATTTGTGGAGGCAGAAGGGCTTATAGGCCAAGAAGGGAAGTTTGGTCCTGCCAGAATAATTTTGCAAAGTTCTAGGGAATTTTTCAAAGGTGATTTTGTTGGGGACGCGGAGTGTCCTGCGTAGAAGATACAATCTCTGCTGTGGGAGTGCATGAACCTTCTAGGCTGTTGATTGAGCTCTTCCGAGATCCTTCTGTGTCCATACACAGAGTGGACAGGGAAGAACACTTGGTGTTATTTTCAAGTTGTATCTGTGTCCTCCCCAATCCTTCTTTAACAGCTTTTTTATTATGGAAAAAATTTAAACATATACAAAAATCGAGAAGAGTTTTACGAACCTTTATGTACCCGATGCCCAGCTTCTGTGATTGTCAGCTCCTGGCTAATCTCGATCTGTACCCCGCTCACCTTGGCTCCCTCCCCCTCTTTTTAAATCTAGAAATTAGCTTAAATAATTACTGATGGACTACCAACTAGGAAAGGCTTGGCAGTAAAGGAGATACGTGATTTTCTGGTGCTTGGGTCTCCCCGGAGGAAAACTGGTCATGGGCATGGATGATTATAACAGCCCCAGGGTCTGAGAAATAAGAACAGGTCTGGGCAGATCCGGGGTGGGGGGCTTAGTCCTTCTTCTTGATGGGAAAGTACAGGGAATCAGAGGCAAATTTCCTTTTTCCTCCCTCC
>PVJD01016309.1:0-21491 GCA_004026545.1 Mormoops blainvillei | reverse complement strand
TTTGGCATTGCTAAAGCCAAGAAGTGGCCAGATCTTATACAACACCATGAGAGTTTGTATTGCTGGGGCTCCCTTTCAGCCATAACAAAACTGAGCAATTTTTAGTTGAAAAGATGAAAGAAAGGGAGGGAGGGAGGGAGGGAGGAAGGAAGGAAGGAAGGAAGGAAGGAAGGAAGGAAGGAAGGAAGGAAGGAAGGAAAAAGAAAGACAAACTTAATTGAGAGTAGGTTCATACTAAGCATACTATTTCATTAACTTGTTTGTAACTACAAGGGATCTCATATACATCTTTCTATGTTGATAAAGATAGCACTGCCTCATTCTTCTGTTTTTTAATTTTATCTTTATTGTATTTTTTCCATTACCATGCAGTCCCCTTATACCCTCTCCCCTCAGCAACAACCACCCTGTTGTCCATGTCAATGGGTCCTTTTTCCTTTTTTCCCAATCCCTCCACCATCTAACCTCTCCCACCTCCCTTAGCTGTCATCCTGCTCTCCATCTATGAGCCTGTCCCTATTTTGCTTGTTAGTTCAGCTTGTTCATTAGATTCCACATATGCGTGAAATCATATGGTACTTGTCTTTCTCTGACTGGCTTATTTCACTTAGCATAATGTTCTCCAGGTCCAACCATACTGCCTCAAAGAGTAAAATTTTCTTCTTTTCATGGCTAAATATTATTCCATTGTGTAAACAGATTTCTGTTGTATGTTGTATGACATTTTAAAAAATCAGCCACCTGTTTAGAGATGTTTGGATTGCTTCAGTTCTTGCTATCATAAACAACACAGGGGTGAACATCTTCAGGCAGACTTTGTCTCATTATTTCCTCAAGGTGAATTGCTAGAGTGCAACGCCTGTGTCAAAGAGCATGGACATTTAAAATTTGGATAATTTGCTAACATGTTCTCTGGAAATCTTGTGCCAATTTATTCTCCCACCATAGTGAATGAGTGCTCATTTCTCCATTTTCTCAACAACTCCAGATGTATCCATTTTTTTTGTTGTCCCCTCCTCAACAATAAGAGGAAGAAAAATATGTTACATTGACTTGAATTTTTATTATAACTATGAGATTAATACATTTGTATCTCTTCTTTACTAATTGTGTTTTTGGCCTTTGGCCATTATATCTGATTTGGCAATCTTTATCTCGTATTAAAATACTAAACTGATAATAATATTGTGAACATTTTCAAATGCTGGTTTTTAATTTTTTTACATTACTGTGTATAAGGTTTTAAAGTGTATATATAATCAAATTGATACATTTCCCTTATAATTGTTATTATTTGTAGCATTCTTAAAAATAATCCTTTAGGACTCAAGATTTTTCACCCATTGTTTTAATTGTTTTGTATTTTAGCTATATGTGTTGTCTTTTGTTTGTTAGAATTTTATAATTTTATTTAAAGTGTGGAACTATCTGAAATTTACTATTAATTTAGGAGTTAAAATTGAGATCTAGCTTTTTTTTTCTAACGGATAGTCAATTTTTCTAAAATTATTATACAACACTTCCCTTTTATTGTTTTCTTATATTTTATAGATTATGCTATTCCAGTTGTTCCCGTTTTGCCCCCTTTGCCCCACTCCGCCCAGCACCCCCCACTCCCTCAGGCAGCACCCGCTCCATTGTTCATGTCCCTGGGTCACGTGTATAAGTTCCAGGGCTGCTGCATTTCCTGTACTGTGCTTTACGTCCCCATGGCTCTTCTGTAACTATTTGTAATCCTTTTTACATTTGTTTATTGTTGTTCAAGTACAGTTGTCTCCATTTTCCCGCCACCACTTTCTCTGGCCCCACCCACCCCCACCTCCCACCCTCAATTATTTGAATTATCTCTATTTTCTTATACCAAATTCCATAGAAACTTAGGTATATTACTATAACCTCCATTGGTACATTGATCTGACTACTTATTCTTGGCATAACGTTTTAATAAACTGGTTTTGTAATAGAAATTCAAAGCATATGGAAAAGCAAATCCATGCATTATTTTTTTGGCTAGTATTGTGAGGTTACTTTTACAGTTGTTATTACTCTTATATATATTTAACAACCACAAAAGTCTGTTTATAATATACTGATGTGTAGAGATTTAATGCCATTCAACTTGATTTCCCATTTATTGAAACAACTAATATGCATTATATTATTTGCTGTTATTTAATTTGGATATATTTATTATTTTATTATTAAAATAATGTAAGCACATTAAAAATCTAAAAAATAACTCAAAGGAGAAAAAATAAAACTCCAATTTTAGGGTTAGTGTTTATTGCACTTTCCAATGCATAGTTTACTATTTTAAAATTTTACTAGGTTGTCTTGCTCAAACCAGATGACACAAAGGTATGAAAACAATTAATAATCCTCTCCCCTCCTTACCTTTCCCTTCTACTTAAGGGGTTCGGTGAAATCAGTTAGACATATATCCTTTGTCAATGTTTTTCTTTCTCGTACAAGTATACAAAAAAATATTTATGAACATTAATTGGGTTCTGCATTTTTTCTTCATGAACATCCTGCAGCTCAGAACATTGGTGTAGCTCATTTAAATAGAGTAGCAATAGTCATAATATGAATGACATAAATTTTATAGGCATTTACTTAATTTCCCCACTATACGCAAGAATAAACATACATATAGCTATAGATAAATATATATAAATATAGATATAGACATTGATATTACATGTATTAAATATCACATATCCATATATATGAATTTGTAGTATAGATCCCAAAAAGTACTGGATTAAAATGTATTCATATTTTAATTTTTAAAAATACCAGATTAACTGCCACAAACATTGTAACAAGTCATATTTCAAACAACTACCTGAAACAGTTTTTGTTTCCTCAATGTCTAAATAGCACTGGATGGTATAAGACTTTCAAATCTTCAACAATCTGGTGGATTTTTAAAAATTTTATTTTTTGAAGCACAATTCTCTAAATATTAGTGATTGAAAACTTTTAAATATATGTATTGGTTATTTATATTTTTATACCAGATCGCTCATTTGGATTATTTGCTCATTTTTCTGTTGGATGGTTTGTTTTATTAAAATTTTAGGATGTTTTTGTATATTAATAACAAATAATAACCCTTCATGTGTTTTATATGAAGCAAATATTTTCTCTCTGGCTATTGTTTTTTTTTGACTGAAGAGTGTTATTTTTGTAAAAATAAATGTTAAATTTTGATGTATTCAAAATTGTATTTTTTATGCATTCTGATTTCTTGGTCCTGCAATCTTTCCAACTGGGGAAATGTTAACGCTTTTTTATTTTTTTCTTTACAATGCAATGTAGATACATTATAAAGATTGAAAATAAAGGTGGAGAGGGTTGCAGGGAGAAAGTTGCCAATCTATACAATAACCTGTAGCGAGTATTTTTCTAGAACTTTTTTATGTTTTATATGAATATTTTAAAGCTATGTTTAGTCCTATTTAAAACATAGTTTTGACTGTAATCAATAATATATTGATACTATATGAAATTTCAAAAGCTGTGTTTGTGTTTGTCTCTATGATGCCAGATTACCCTCTTAAGAAACAGAAAATGTCAACCAGTGATTTGCAAGTCTTGATACCAAACTAGGTTTACTTGTATTTTTACTTTAAACAGTATGTGACAGAGATAAAGGCAAAACCCATAGAGTACACATACATTTCAGACCTTACCCAGTGATATAGAACTAACTAGATGATTTTTGCTTGTTATTTTTATTACTTCAGCAAGTTGTAATTAAGTTTTGAAGCAACTGTACCATGTCTTATTATTACAGACATAAACCAATTCCTAATGGTATTTTAATTTTCAGATCTTTCAAGATAGGGTTCTACCTTCCTTCTGTGGAAAAGCATTCAATAGCTGTTTTATCTGTAGTGAGATACTATACCAAGAAATTAACAGACAGAGCTGTGATTCCAACATAAATAAAACATTCTTTCCAAAATAAGATTAATGAGATGGCTTTATTTGTTTTTCACCATCTTTAATCTTTATCTTACTAGGTATATGGTATGGAATTCTTGAAGGAATTGGTATATTGGCTGTGATCACCAATGCATTTGTAATTGCTATTACATCTGATTACATACCACGTTTTGTCTATGAATACAAATATGGCCCCTGTGCAAGACATTTCGACTATGGTGAAAAGTAAGGTTGAAATTTACACATTTTTCTGATATATTTCATCTTTGTAATTAAAATGGGAACTTATTGGGAAGTTTTGTTGTGTGACAATTAAGGGCAATGAATTCTGACCATTGCATAGATAGTGTGTTTATTGGCGAAATCAAGCAGGATAAAAAGGAGTACAGTGTTTTATGATAAATAATTTTAGAGTCTCTGTTTTCACTTATAAATGTATTACTGACATCAAAATGTTAAAGAAGATATTATAATGTATTTAGAAGTCAAATTTGGAACTGGAAGAGACCTTAGAAATCCTCCAGTGCTATCTTTTGACTATGTAAATAAGGAAATTGAGACACACACTAGTTAATGAAACTGCTGAAGGGAATAGAGCTAGTTGGTGGGGACATACAGAATATGAAGGAACTGTCAGCTATATGACTAGAGATTTCTGTGAAGGAATTTAGAGCGAGCTGTTTTGTGCAGTATAGGGTGTTTAGCAGCAGCCTTGGACCTAACCCAGCACATACCAACAGCAACCTTCCTACCCCCCAAGCTGTTACAACCAAAAATGTCTCCAGACATTGCCAGATGTCCCCTGGGGGACAAAAGCACCCAGTTTAGAACCACTGCTTCAGGGACTATGGGACTTTTCAGATTTTTTTCTTCTTGAATGCTGTATTAGAGAAGAATGCAAGAGAAACTAGACCTGGGGAAGAGAGAAAAATTGGAGTTTTAGCAGGAGATTAGCCTTTGATGTAAAAGTCGTAATAGGAGATAAAGCAGTGATAAGAGAAGCTGTTTCTCCTTCTTCCTTCAGGACTAGCTTTGGGCATGTGTCTTATCTAGAAGCAGGACATGTGCCCCAACAGGCTGGGCCCTGGTTTAGGATGAAATCAGTCCTTAGATCTGCTGATGAACTGATGTTTTCTTAGAACACTGAAATGCCTTTCTGAACATAAATATTTCAGTTTTTCAAAGAGAAGTAATAAATGCATGAGATTTTTAAAATATTTTAGAGTCTTTTCAAGGGATTTTTAACTTGAAGTCAAACACCCTAGGTTCAAGTTCTAACTTTACCTTTTACTCAAAAGAACATCAATCTGGACCCATGGTTACGAAATGATGTCTGAGGTAATATTTTATGTACTTTAAAACACTACATAAAGTGGTTTGTTATTAATAATGACAAACAAAAAACAATCCTTTTTTTCTTAATTCAAAATGCTGTAGAAACATTTCAAGGATTTAAAATACATAGACATGTTTGGCAGCCTTCTTCCTCGGAAGCATTATTTGTCGGTGTCTTTACTGCCACCTAGAGGCAAAAGAAAATGAGACTGGTTGGGTACTTTCAAGACCTGTCTTTCAAGTAAACAGATAGCACCTGACCCTTTCTCCACATTGAATAACTAAGGATATAGAATAATTTCAAGAGATGTGAACGGCTTGTGTGAAGCTGAAAGCACACACACATGGGTCAGTCCTCCTATTTAATTTTTTTCAGTGTATACTTAGCAGCTAAACTGGAGTAGAGTCACTCAGATTGTAAATTTTCAAGGCAAAGTGACAAAAGGATAACAGGGCAATGAAGAGGAGGGTGCTGGCAAGAGGACAGTTGAAATGATAAATTATGAGGCCTGTGACAGGGAAGGGAGTGAAGCAAGTGTGGCTGTGTAATTAAGAATTACTGGTTAAGAATGAGATAGATGTACATTTGAACCCAGGAACTAACAACTGTGTACCCTGGGGCAGTGGTTCTCAATGTGTGTTCCACAGATATCTTTCAGGGTCCATGAGGCCGATGCTACTTTAATAATAGTACTAAGACATAGCATCTTTTTTCACCATGTTAACATACCACTGAGGATGCAAAAACAGTGGGGATAAATTTTTCTGGTGACTTTGCTTAACTCAAAGCAGTGGCACCAAAGAGCCCTAGTTCTGATAGCATTTCTCGCGACTCTATAATCACCATTTAAAAAGTGCTACTAAGAAATTTTAGAATGTCCTTGATGAAATAGTAATTATTAATTTCTTGAAATCTCTACTCTTGAATAAATGTCTTTTTAATATTCTGTATGATAAAATGCATAATGTTCAAAAAGCACTTCTGTTCATATCAAAATGTGATGTTCATCTCAAAGAAAAGCACCATGCTCATGTTTGAGCTGCAAACTGAACAAACTGTTGTAGCTTGGAAGAAAGACTGCCAACCGATGACTATTCAGACTTGGGTATTTAGCAGACACTCTTTTATAAAAGGAACAAAACTGTCTTATCATTTTAAGGAAATAATGGGAATATTTGTTACTGTTAATGAAGGTTAAGATTTGAAGTAAAAATTAGAATTTTGAATGGCTTTTTTTGTACCACTGTGAGGTTTAAAGCTTTCCAGAACATATAGATTATTTTTCTAATAAAAATCAATGGTGATACTAATGTTTGTGATGTTTCACGGCCTATAATAAAAATATATCAACATTTGGAGGATCGGTATAATTGAGGGAACAAATATTTTCAAATGACCCATATTTGATGTTACAAAATCATTTACAAGTAAAAAATAAAAGCTCAAGATAAAAGTATAGATTTTAATATAATTACATATGAAAAGTTTATTGATAGGTTTAGAATCTACTGCAACTAAACAGCAAAAAATGACCAGATGTACAGCTTTGGTGTAATATCAAAGAAAAATGTAGACCACTATCTGAAATATTATTTTTTATTATTAAAACAGCCCTCCTTTTCTAACCATTTATATTCTTGAGCACAGATTCTCTACTTACACTTTAACCCAAATAACATATTGCAACAAATTTAATGAAAATTTAATGAGATATGAGAATCTAGTCTTCTAAATATTAAGATAAGCATTAAAGGAATTTGCAAACATGTAAAACAATGTAATTTTTCATTACATTTATCTTTTGAAAAATATAGCGTTTTTCCTTAAAAATGGGTTATTTCTATTAATTTTTAGTGGATTTGATAGTTATTTTAATTATTAAAGAAATAATTTCTAAATTTCTCAGTTTTAATTTCTAATGTGTTAAATATCAGTAGAAATATACCCCTAAAAAATGGTCTTTGAGATTTTATCTTTAAAAATACAAAGGGTACCTGAGTCCAAAAATTTTAAGAATTGTAGGCTTAGAGAAAGATGTTTAGTCTCTTAAACCTTAGTTCTTTAATTTACATGATAGAGATTAAAAGATTATTGTAAAAATCCTGATCACAATTTAATATATAACCACCAGAGCAGGGATTTTTGCACGTTTTGTTCACTGTTGAATACCAAGACTCTAGAATTTTTCCAACAAAATGAGGTTTTCAATGAATATGTATTGAGTAATTAATAAATATATCACAAATAAACATGTTCATTGACTGGCTGCTTAATTATAAATAACCAAATAGTATTATATGCATATTTATAAAACATTTGTAGGGATTTTGTCCATAGGAAGTAATTACCAATACATAGCGCATAATAAACACTTAATAAATGTAAATTAAATGAACATGTAAGATGGAAACTATTGGGAAAAAATGACAGACAAGAGTCTGTCTCATTAAATACAGATGTAATGGGAGTTAGGGAACAGAGTCAGAGGCTGCCCTGCTAGGAGTTTATAAATAGAATGAAAGGAACGATGATACTTACCAAATCCTGTCATTTCTAATGAAGAAATTGGACTAGAAATTTCGGAATCTCTGAATTACATGATACTTTTCTTTTCTTCCAGTTGTTTAAAAGGATATGTCAACAATAGCCTATCCTTCTTTGACCTGGGTGAGCTTGGTATGGGAAAATCTGGTTATTGCAGGTACTGACTTATAAATTATAGCTATCTTTTCTTCTTGCTTCCATCATTCCATCTCTTCCCTCCCCATATCAATGAGCTCACTTAAACTGTCATTTTGGAGTTTTGGCATATCAAGAATATTTGGGGCCTCCGCACTTTGATCTTTGTTCTTCAGATTTTTTGTTGTTGTTGTTGTTTTGTGGATTTTAGATACCGAGACTACAGAAGTCCCCCTTGGAGTTCCAAACCGTATGAGTTCACCTTGCAATACTGGCATATCCTCGCTGCTCGATTGGCCTTCATCATCGTGTTTGAGGTTAGTCACAAACTGATCACATAACTATAGGCAAATGCTGTTCCAGTCGATATATTAGTTGCTGCTTTGAAGTAAGCTCATTACTGACTTCTGAAAAAGGGCTTGACTATGTCCCAGCAAAAGGTTCAGATATAATGAACTAACTCTAACAAATGCTAAACAGCAATAGCTGAAAAATGTAAGAAAGTAGGTTAATGGGTGGGTATTTGTACCAGAAAAACCAGGATAAAAATCTACTTACATTTGAACTGAAATCTTAGTTTTGAGACTGCTAATAACTAAATTTTAAATGGAAAGGATTTTTTTATCATCTGATAAAATTATTCATATCTATTCAATCAGGATGGAGAAACTTGTTTCCTGAATAATCAACTCTAATTACAGTTGATCATATATATTAGTATAAGGGACATCACATAATTTAGTTAATTATGCCTGAAAACACTTTTATAAAAGTTAAATAGATTTTTATTATCAAAGTCATGCAGTAATATTAGATTGTAGCCCCATGAAGAAATTTTGGAGAAGCTACAGAATTATTGCCTTGCTTAACCTAAAACCAGCAACCAGTGAAAACCTTAGTGCTGGAATATACATTATCTATTCTCTAAGGTACCACCGAGGTCTGCGGACAAACTTTGAAGGCAGCTGTTTCCTATAGCCAAACTTACAGAGAGAAAAAATAGTGAGGAAAGAAACTCCTAACTTCAGCTTCTGTGGAAAATTTGACCTGCTTACTGTGATGCACTGTGCAGTGCAGTTTCCTGGGACACATATAGCAAGCTCAGTCAAAAATGCCTTGAGTTCTTTCTTCTCACATAGAGACTATTGTCACAACGTCCTTTAGGTAAATGGGTTCTTTTCCATAGATCACAGTAACTCTATCAGTATCAGATTTTTTTTTCTTTATTGAGAAACTGAAAGATCTGCACTTCTTTATGGGAAAAGACAAAGGATGCATTTGTAATAATAGGGGGTAATATTTAAGTAGTGTTTATACTCATTTAATCCTCATGCCAACATTTAAGAGGTAGTTATTATCACTATTTTAGAGGTGATGCACAAAGAACCTAGGTGATTTGCATAAGGTTACACATCTGTGTCAGAGTGTCAGAGTAAGGTTCAGACATAGGCAGTCTCAGTCAGCATCTGTACTTTTAACCACAAGCATATTGCCTTTTGATTTTTGTCCCTGATTTTTACATCTAATGCTTTTGTCAGTCTATTTTAAAAAATATTTTTATCATAGAATAATGTAACAAATATAAAAATTTTAAAGCAGTTGTAATGAATGATAAAGAACTTCGTAGAGAAGAAGTTCTGAAAATGTCAAGTGCCAGAGGTTGAGTCTAATCCCAGCATCACAGGCAGACTGCATTCTCCCCAGTTGATAGGCTGTGTATCACCATCCATCGGACGTGGGCTTTCCTAGGTGTGATCTTTTTCATCTGTGTATGATAGCTCTTTGTTTCTTCCTAATACCTATGTGATATGAAGCAACAGTAGTCTTCCCAACATAATTTTTGAAAATATTAATGCTCTAGATCATGTATGCTGAGTTCTGATGATTGATTGTAAGGCAAGTGCAACATTGTTCATGATTGTTCTGTTTTATAATTGGCATTTCAGAATCTTTGAAAGTGTACTTTTTCTTCTTAAATTTGCAGCACCTTGTTTTTGGTATCAAGTCATTCATCGCATACCTGATTCCAGATGTACCAAAAAAACTTTATGACCGAATACGACGAGAGAAGTACTTAGTCCAAGAAATGATGTATGAGGCTGAGCTAGAGCATCTGCAACAACAACGGAGAAAAAGCGGTCATCCTGTTCACCATGAATGGCCTTAGAAGATACCTCTTGCCCAGTAGAGGCAATGCCTTTAGCAGGAATGATAGCAACGTCAAAGACTAGGTGGGCTCTAGGAGGAAAGCATTCACGGCAAATCATATGTATAATACTCTATTTGGAAATGCATCACAACCATTTCTTGGATTTAGAATATCCAAGCTCCTGGCGGGGGGGGGGGGGATGACTTATGACATTTAAAAAAAAAATGGGTAGGTTGACATTGCAGGGAAGCCAGGATATAATTCACAGAAGCCTCAGGGAGCTGTATGTTTGTAGACCTCCACCTTCCTCAACTGTAGCATGATAGGAAGGGTGATGGTGAGGTTTCTAGAGACAGAGTTCCATGTAAATGTTCACAAGCCAGGCATGGCTTCACGTGTAATGTGGTTTTTATTTGCTTCGGAACCTTAGGTTTGGACCCTTAGGTTGATTTCGGAGCCATAGGTTAAGATGCTCCTAAGACATTACTTAAATCAAGGATTGCCTTTGCTGCCAGAAACCCATGCCCCTTCAGCTTGCTTGTTCATAAGAATTTCCCGTGTTCCTTGCTGAGATTATGGACCTGTGCCCCAGGGACTTCATGCTGCTCTACATTGACTGTGCAGTTGAAGAGCTGCACGTCAGCTATAGTTGTCAAACCAAAAATCTGAGATTCTGAAAAGAATACCATTCACTGAAATAACATTTTCTTACATTGTATTCAAATTTGTGGTATCACTGACAGAACCAGTTACACTGGATTTTTTTTTTACTAAATGCCAATAGAGCCACATGCTTACAAAGTGTGTGTGTTTATTCTCATGTGATTTAGAACACTACTAATTCATATTTTACCATGGGTGGCCGTTTATAATATATTTAATTTCCCCTTTGCTGATTTATTGCATCAACTCACTCAGAATAATTTCTGAGTAATGCTGTAAATATTTTGGTTTTCCTTGTACCTTTGCACCTTGACAATATGTAATGCAAGTTACAGTTTACGCAGCTCTGAGACCAGTTCCACCATACGCCGTTGTGACTTGTTTATTCAGGAAAACAGACCCAGATGCTTTACAACTCTTTTGCTTTTCCAACAATGTTCACTCTTGCTCATGAGTTAATGAAAACAATGCATGAATATAAATTTGTATTACTTCTAATATTGGCGCACACATTTTTTAATTTTACTTTTATTACTGAGGTGAGTTTTCTGTTTTTTCTTTGATAGATTGATTTATTTTTGAAAACGCTCTAGAAACAAAGCCAAATTAATTGTGAAAGATTTGTTTCCTGTGGAGTTGCTGTTTCGGTGTCAGCTCTTATCTTTGAGTGTGACTTCACAGATGGGTGAAGTGGGCAGGATGGGACATTGAACTACGGAACGTCTGGCAAAAGCATAAGCTAGGGGGGCAGCAAGAGAAGAAAGAGAAGAGTTAAGTTAAGGAAATGTATGACAGAAATCAAGACACTTTTCCTTGCAAAACAGCTGAAGCTAATCTCAGTTTTCTTCCCCCGAGATGGGGTGCGGAATGACATGCTCTCACATATTTACACATAGACGCCATGATTGTGATTATTATTTGTCCAATTAAACAAAGCACAGTTATTTCCAAAATTCATAAAGACCAAATTAAACCCAATGATCATAAAGCTACTATGTGAATATGCTATCTTTTCTCTAGTTAAGAAAATTATTAAGTTTCTCTTACTAGAAAATTATTTTTATAATTCTAACACTGAAGAAAACTTTTTGACTTTACCTTCTTTCCTTCTATGGAAAGGTTATAGTCGTTGGTTGGTTGGTTGTCTGGTTTTGACAAAAATACTCCTTACTCGTCTTCTGATTTTGAGCAAGGGAAAGGACCTCATATTCTGAATGTCCATCACGTGGCCTTGCCACAAGGGACTCCTCCACTCAGATCCCACAGAGGTTCTGCTGCTGCCGCCAGGCTATCAGAGCAGCCTACCTTACTGACTCTACAATGAGGTTTTAAACTCCTCCATTTTCATAGCATTTGCATTCCCTCTTCTTCCTTAGTTAAATATAGACACATGCCTGAGAATAAATACTCTCTATGCCTGTTGAAGACATAAATATCAGGTCCATAACCTGACATTTATGTCTTTTTCAAATAAGGGCCACGAGAGCAAAGAACAGTGACAGCTGCGCCCTTAAGAACTCTTCTCTTTCTGGGCTATTTTTATACAGCCACCATCAAGGTTTAAAATTATATTGATTACCTAAGAAAGAAAAATATGAAAATAAGGAAGTATTTTAAATTACAAAGTACAATATATTGATTCAGAAAACGCCTTCTCTGATATTTTTGAAAATGATGGAAAATTGGAGAAACAATGAAAAAGCCTCTGAAATTTTCTTCTTGTGAAACAATGTGGTAGAATTTAGTTATGCCTTCATCATGGTTGACCACAAAATATTGATAGCCAGCCCTTCACAGTATGTTAGTTTTTAATCACTCTGCTTTAGTTGAAATGTTTTATATCATGGTTTTCAAATGAATACAAATTATTTCTCAAAGATTTATATAGCACACACTCTTCTCAGGAATTCTGTATTACATGAATGCTGCTTATATATTTTCATATTCAAATCGTGATCTTTTCCAGCTAATTAATATATATGTGCATGTAGTCAACCTTGACGAGCTGCTCAAAGCTGAAGTGCTTTTGCAGTATAGTGTGTGGAAAATTGCTTGAGACTGCAACAGAAACACTTCATAATTGTCTGCATCTGTGCATGCACTTTTAGGTAAAATGCTACTGAGTGACCGCATGAGGTGCCACTGTCAAATGCTGCACATTCTTCCAAAACAACTCGTAGCACATCTGTTGTAGAATGGAATGAAAAGGAATCTTTTTCACTCAATAAATTACCATGTGATATATTTTCCTATAATTTGCATGTTAAATTTACTCCTGCCCAGTTTTTAAATATTAAATTGGGATTTGTTGAGTGCGTACGGGGCGAGGGGATTGCTTGTTCTCTAGCTCTTCATAGCAACAGTTTCTGGTTCTTACAAGCCCTTTATCACGTGCTTAAAAAGTTTTGACTCTTTGTCTTCTGAAAAATTCATTGTCATCATTAAGGCATTTGCAAATGAAAGTGCGGTAGAGTATCACATTGATCCTAACAATGTTTTGTGCTAGAAACAGATGGCAGAGGAAGCTTTTTTAGTTCTTATGAGGGTAATAATGACTGTTTCACACTTGGACCGGCTTTACTAATTATCATCAAAATCTCTTTAGGATAGGAATTTTAGCACAGATACAGTTCATGCAGAGGAAGGAGGACATGTAAGGGCACCATAGCCAGCTGTCGACAACAGGCTACCAAACTGACCATTTTTTAAAAATCTCCTTGATGATAAATCAGAAATCCAAGTTGCTTGACGAGTTACTTAACTGACATGGCTGAATTGATTAATCTGTCAATTTGTGGCAGATAAGCAAAGACCTAGGGTGTTGGGTGTGTGTGTGTGTGTGTGTGTGTGTGTGTGTGTGTATGATCACACACATTGCTAGGCATATCTTTTGGTGTGTAAAACCAGCAACCACTTACTCTTGGTGAGATATGCCCAGTTCAGGCCTACTATGGTCATCAGGTATTTCCACTCCCTTTTCCCCAAAATCACAGTGTTATAACAGGCTTTGGAAATAGTTGTAGGTTATAGCCAAGGGACTAGTTAACATCTTAATCTCATTTTTTGTTTTCTCAGTAGCTCAGAAAATAACTTTTGGAGTAGCCTGAGAAACCCACCTTCTGATGGAAGGGTGAGCATTTCCCTACAGGCATTTCTATTCAAAATGAAATATGCCAACAACGCATAGTCCAAAGGGAAGATTGTACTAGCTGGGATTTATGTATTTGCAATGGTGATAAATTATCATCACCTGAATTTGCCATCTGGGTTCATGTGAAAAACCACCTCCATGACTACATTTAATGGTTTTCTTTCTAGAGAGCACACATATCATATAGCTACTGCATCCTAACCACATGCACGTGAAGGCATCTTTTTCATGAAAGTAAAATGAAAGCACACAGTTTGGTAGAGAAAAGACTTGTACAATATTTGCGACCACATCCAATTTCTTGTACCATCAAAATCTACTCTCAGGAAAAAGCAGCTTATCCATTCAATCTTGCTGCCTTGTGACTGTAGTAGTGTGTGTGTGCCCCAGCACAGTTCTCCCTATAGAAAGCCTCTTCTTGCACTATAGCTGGCCCAAAGTGGGAGTCTTCAGGACACTAGATAGTGAGCTCTGTGGATACGACTTTACTCCTTCCCCTGGGAAGGAGAGGCTCAGGTTTTTAGCACACACCGACACTGACTTCTTCAGAATACGCGTGTCCATCGCAATCATAGTTCTCTCGGCGGGAAAAGCAGTGTCTCTGCCCTTTGCTTTTCAGGAAGTGAAGCTTTCCTAAATTACTAGTGGAAAAATAAAGCTTAAGAGACCCATCTAGATAATCCCCACAAAAACAAATGTCATAGGGTTGGCTAGCCCCATGTGGTAGTCAAGCTGCTTCAAAACCATTATAATTATTTTGTCAATGAATATGCCACTCACTGCCAGGTGAGCACTGTGGACCAAATTTTATCTCTTTTCTAAGTAGTATGAGCAGATTTTTCCCACTTATTTTGACACAGTGTACTTCTTTAATGATTTTTTTCCTGAGAAGAGAGGGATTAGATGGTCAGAAAAATCTGGTGGCAAAGATAATTGTACAAGCAATGTTTTGGGCATGGTGGAGGGGACATAGAGACTTTTCTACTGGAAAAATAATGTATCTGATTTGCAAATTCTATTTCAGTATCTGCTGTACACATACCCTGTCTTCTTTCTGACTGAAAAACAACTGCAATTTAACATTCAAAGGAAATAAAGAATTTTTAATTCGTTATCTATTTTAAGATTTATGAAGCTAAATATCGTAGCTTAGAGCTTAGTGAAAACTCCAGCTAAAAAATAAATGTGCCAATTTTTAATGTTAAAGATGAAAATGCACTTATAAGCAGTGTTTTCTTTCTAGGATGTGTGGCTATCAGCCTCTATAGTGCACTTCTCAATTAGAAGAAATATCAGAGGGGATATGGGAAGGCCAGAGGAGACAGTGAACTTCTCCATTTTTGTTCTCAGTGAGAGAAATTATGTTGCAACTATATATTTAGCCAGATGATTATAAATACTGGTTTTTTCCTATATATCTATAAATATATAAGTATTGATATATAGATTCAGATATATATTATTGTTAATCATTAAACATTCCTGCCAAATACTCATAAGAAATTTGAAAGCCAACTTAAGGGAGCTTTGCTTTGTTGAAATAAACTGAATCAATTTTTAAGCTGGTATTTTCAAGTCAGCATTCTTCAAAATAGTAAAAAATAAAGGTACATATAAACCTTAGCAATGTCATTCCAAGTCAGTCAGTACCATCCTGATTGCTCAGTTCTCCACATATTCTGCTTGACTATAATTTACTGTTACAAATAAGCAATTTAAGAATTGCTCATGCATTTCCTTGCATGGCAGTTCGTTACATTCGGACATTAAATCAATCCTCTACGTGAAATTATTCTTAGCTTTTTAACATATCAAAGCAGATTTCGAAATTGGGAGTTAACTGAATGTCCTGAACAGCTGTGTAAACATTTGCTTTAACATTAAAAACAAAACAAAACAAAACAGATAAATTGCTGTTTCTGGAAATTCCTGGAAAAAAAAGTCAAAGTGACCTATTAAGTCATAAGGTAACTTCTGTTTATGTGCCTGTTTGTGTGCAGAAATGCATGGCCTCAGCCATAGGCAGCCACAATATTACAAGCACTATTCCAGTCACTGAAAAAGAAGTCATAATATATAATATGTTATACCTAATTTTGACATGTTGGCTACCGGGTGGACCTGCTTTAGTCTATGAGTTAATATAAAATATTTTAGGGTAGATAACTATTTTGTGTCTTATTCCTAACCCTGTGGAGAATGTTCCCATCAATCATTTGAATGCACTTCCATCTGAACTTACTTTAAAAAATAATTAAAATAATTATCTAGCTTAATTATACATCTATGCTCATCCTACAGGTTTTTCCCCCTAAAATTAACTAGTGTAAATACAGCCTTTAATTTACAAGTATTCCAGTGATCTGTGAAAAGGCTACATAACATTTTGGCAATATTTAAATATCTTAAATTTCCTATTGATATGCAGAAATGTCATTATCAACTAACATTTGCTACTATAGGACAGGATTATTTGTCATAGGGTCTAATTAGAGAGCCACTGATACACAGACACCCCAGGTAAGGACTATGTTGTGATTAAGTAGCCCAGTGTTCATAAGTTTAACTATGTATGTCTTCTGAAAATAGCTGATATTTCAAATACAAAAAGTAAAATATTAGAAAAGTAGGCTTATGTTTATTATTCACAAAGATGTTTTCAAATCTAGATTGATTTGGTCAAGAGATCAGAGTGGAGGAGGAAATAATAGCATTGACTTTTTCCAAGAATTAGAAATAATAATAAAACCCATTAGGTGGTTTACTATCAGTTATGAGTTGCACTTAATTAATTTAAAATTTTCTATCATTTTAATATATGACATTGGTAATTCATTTACAAATTAAGATGTTTGAAAATAGATTATACTTCAGGGATACGAATGCTGGAAAAAGAAGTTAATTCTACTGTAAACCTAAATACCTTGCAATATTGAAAATGAGCACATGGGGTTTCTAAATATACAAATGTATATATAGAAAGTTAAAAATTCTGCAATGTTTTAAAACAATCGATTTCTAAAAGAACAATTAAAGGAAGATTTGTATTTAGGAATCTTTTTTCTATGTAGCAATCTGATCTTGGTAATACTGTTTGATTAAGATCGTAATATCACAAAACTATTTCAGTAATATGCTCTTTGAAATACTGTTTGCAAGCCCTTTGTGGTTTATTTTTCCTCTTCATAATAAAATAGTCTAACCCCACGAAGTTTCAAAATAATAACATTTTTATTCAAGAAGTATAATTTAAACACACAAAAGGAAAAGCCCTTTCCCTCCTGCCGTTGTTCAGAGAATCGCAGTTGCTTTTCACTGCGCCCTGAGTCAAACTTGGATTAAGATGCCATGTACTTTTCAAGGTTTACATTTATAAATGTAATACTCAACCATAGATAGGAATATTGAATTTTTCAGTAATAAACGTTCCTATCTTTATCACAGTATTTTTTTTCAAGAATTTATGACTCTCCAGAAAATCATATTTTATTTAAATTTGGCATTAACAAGGTTACTGACTGGAAATTTATGGCATTATTTTAATTGATACCTTATGTTTATCTTGTTATTTCTAATTCTCAAACTACTTCAGTAATATAGGCACTACGCCAGGATCTTAAAAATCCTAAAAAGAAACAGTGAACAAATTTAACTTGAAATGAATATTCTAATGAACACCATTTCCTTCCTTTCTTCATATACTATAGACTAACAAGCATTGAATGTTCCATGCGAGCCAGTCACAGCACCAGCTACTATACATGCTTTCCTCCGTAAATCCTCACAACAGCCCTGATGCGAAGGGACTATTTTTGCTCCTTTTATTTTGTAAATAAACTAAAGTTTAAAAAACCTTTCCCAAGCTTACTGAGATAATTTCTGTCAGAATTAAGCATGAAGCTAAGCTCTTTGACACTTAATTCCTCACTTTAGTCTGTAAGCTGTATCTTTCCCCAAATGACAGGAACAGTGTCAGTCATCAAAAGAGATTCATTCAGAATGAGTGTAAGAGGCATTGAGGTCATTCCATTCCATTTTTTACCAATATTTGTTGTGTTTAAAACATAGAGACCAGCATCAAGTTTGGTACCTTTTAGGCCATCCTAGGAGCTCATCATTCATAGCCCTATTTATGGAGGATATCCCTAGTCATTCTGTAGCAAAACAACAATAACACAAATTTAACCCATTTCATGGCTTGGATTGAACGTGACACTGGACAGATCTTATACTGCACCAAATCTTATACTTTACACAGCTCGGAGGTGACATTCCTCACAGTCAGGGCAGGAGAGGTGTGTTAAGACCAACTAGCTGAATCTGTTGACTCTGTACTTCCTGGTTCCCTTTTGCTTTGCTACACAACAAATGTGGATTCTATACATTGTGGAAGATGATTCTTCCATGGATTCCTCTCTCCTTCTACCTGAATTCTTAGAGTTTTGCATGTTTATTCAATTAGAAAGAATGCGTGCAGTTTATATAATAATATAATAATACTACTACCTTCCATTTGTAAGTCAACCTATTTTTTGATAACACTCCAGGTAAGAAAATTTGTTACTGAAAAAAAAAAGGATCCTAACAAAATATCTGGTTAAGTATTAACCTAATACTTTCCAATACTGACCTAAAATGGACTGAAATACTTGTTGGATAATTTGTGAACATAATTTGTGAGCAAAAGTTGTGAGAGAATTTGTGAGTGAAACGAAACACCATATGGTATATTTTATTTTTGTGCAATTTCAAGTTCAAATTCTTGAAATATATTCCAAATACACATGCCAGCAAGTTTTCACCCAGATTTCAACATTCACCTAATTGTTTTAAGTTAAAATTTATAGGGATGTCCTAACTACTAAGCCATTTGGAGAATAACGGCAACCCTTAATTTGCAGATCTTTAAATCAACACCTTCACTAGCTTGCTGAACCTCAAAATGTTTCTAAAAATTTTGTTCCCTCTCATTTCAAATATTTTTCCAAACATACCCCATTTTTTTCTTCCTTCAGCCTTTTTCAAGTGTATTTTTCCTCATCTTTTTTATAAACCACTTCCTAATTCTCTCTCTCTCTCCTTCTGTCCTCTTCTATTTAAAAGAAGACAAGGATTGAGCTGCGGCTTATAAATGCCAGTTGTCGTTTTTTTTAATTCCTCTCTTGATTTCCCCCTCTTTCTACCTCCTCTCCCTAATAATAAATACTGGTTACATAATATTCTCTATCTCATGTTTCTTTTAAGGTTTCTTTCTCCTTAAAACAATACAGCTTTTGAGAGTACCCTTGCCTATGGGACCATTTCTTCTTACTTTGCTGACATACTGTTTCTAGGCCTCTTGATCCTACCTGACCACCAAAATAAATATCTGACACTTGCTATAATATAGCTGTCTCTCCTCTGGTCTAACCCCTGTGGCACTGGTTCTTTACTTTTTAAGAATTTTTTTTTGCCTCTTCCAGAAAATTTTCACTATGTCTCCATTTGCTGACTCTCCTTTTAATCTGTAGTCCCTTCCTACTGCAGAACCTTAAAAATTATCTACTAAAGTTCAATTTAAGATCTTCTGCACCTTAACACATTGAGCTTGCATGTATGAGCTGAATGAGCAGAATATAAATCCTGTGGATGTGGTATTTCACATTCAAAAAAAAAAAACCTATGGCTGGTGAAATGCCCTGTGGGCTGGTAGACTATTTGCAATGTCCTTTTACACAATGCTGTCTTAATAGCCTCCTATAAGACATTCCTTTCTTCTTTATCCATCCCCAGAGAAAGACTACACACTTCTTGTTGAGCACAGTCAATTTTTCATTGTAAAGTGATTTAAAAAAAAGGAAAAAGAAAGACTGCACTAAACTCCCAAAGGGAGAAGAGTAGCTATAATTGTTTTCACTAACCAAAAATTCCAGCCTCACCTCCTGTGCTGAGCACAGCTATCTTTAAGGCTTGGTCAGGACAGCTGAAGTGGCAGGACTGACAGGAAGAGGACATAAAGGCATGCGCGTGGCAGGGGTATTAATAGCAGCTGCGTGTCCCACCTGAAGCTGAAGCGTGGGCGAGGTGTAAAATGTGTCCACATATATGTGAGGTGTGGGGGTTGGGGTAAATGCCATTCCCTTCTTTAATCAGTAGAGACAGAGAAGCATTTAATACACTTATCTCCATCCTCTCTCTGCCTCTAAAAGCCAAGATATCTGATGGTTAAAAAATTACAAAAAAAAAGTGTAATATGGCACAAAGCAAAGAAAATAATTCCTTGTACTATGATGAAATCCAGTCTTAATTTATTCAAGAAGGAAGTCACCAGGACACATAAGACTTGACCGTTTTCTCTCACTTGAAATTGGGGGTCTTCCAAAGAATATCCTGGGAACAGTCATTTTATTTGTAGATATAAATAAGTATAAATAGCCATTAGAGATTTTTGTCTTCTAGCAGTGGCAACTATGCAAAACTACTAACCAATAGGCAAGAAGTATGTGGACTACGTGGATCTGTGTGTGTGTGCACATGCACGTGTTGCCTTAGAAATGGGTAATCTTCTCAAATGCCACATTGTCGTAGCTTTTCTCCTTAGGATCATAGCCTGCCACATGGACCAGGCTTTCTTGTCTGAGTCCATTCTGTAAGACAGATTCAGTTCTTTGTTTCCAGGTACTTCCAGTCTCAAGGTTTTCCTGAGGAAAATGGAAAGACACATATTAGTGAAATAGTCCTGATATATTCTAAAACAAATTGAGGGACTCTTGTTTCGGCCTCCCCCTTCAAAAAAATGTTATATAAATATGAAAACAGCCCAAAAACTGATCCATGGCACTTCCTAATTGACAACTTTGATGCCTCGACCCATGTAGGTACTATTTCTAATGATAATAAAAGCAGAAAGAGTAATTTAGTGAGCATTCACAATATATTGTGTGTGAATAAATGAGTACATACATACATACATACATACGTAGTATATAGTACTAGTATACACTGTATGCTGTGTCAAACACATCTGTGGCAGAGTGGTATTCCCTCCTGAGGAGAAACAACCTATGTCTCAGATGGTGATGGCCTAATGGGTACTCTTTGGCAAACAGAGCCCAATAGTGACATACTAAGCATCCTCACACTCTCTGCTCAGCCCTGACAACAGAAGCTGCCTGCATCAACAGGATTTACCATTTATTTCAAGACATTCTTGCCCAGGAAGATAAATATGTAAACTAATAAATAACTTGATTCTTTCCTCCTAGAACTTACTCAAAATACATTTATCCAAACAATATACTGATCACCTAACTGCCTCCTCAGTGAAACAGACTGCCTTCCCAATCTGAGACCCTGTCAAGATGGTACTCTCCTTACTGCAGTAACTATTAAACTTGGTTTTATTTCATATACATGTTATTATGATGTTTTGGGAAGAAGGGGAACAACTGACAACTTAGGTGATGTGATAACGGTGAGGAGTCGCTCTCCTAGAATATTAAAAGAATGAAATGTCTAGGACCAAAAGAATGATAATAAACCCTAACAAAGGAAGGAAGGAGAGGAGAGGAGAGGAGAGG
>PVJD01016308.1:0-21501 GCA_004026545.1 Mormoops blainvillei | reverse complement strand
TGCGCCTTTGATGGCCCGTAAACTTGGGGAGCTCTGTCGTCTTTGGACCTCGGTCACCAAGGGAGTTTTGGCGGGGAGTTGGTCCGAAAGGGAGAAGCACCCGTCTTGCACAAGGTAGTCTCCCCGCTCCCCACGTCTTCCCACCTTGCCCTCTGCCCTGCCCCACGCCCTGCAGGCGTCCCAGCATCCTGGGCGGTGCATTTTCTGGGGACCAGACTTTTTCCTGTGTCCCCTCGCCTTCCATTCCCACTGAAGCCTGTCCACCGAGTAGGTCCTGATCTGAGAATTTTATTCTCAGCTTTCTAGCAAAACTAACCTCCTCAATGCCCCGTTACAGCAAGGGTGCGGTTCCCATCGCAGAAATTCTAGCAGTCTCAACCGAAGGTTAGTGCTAGCGGTTAAGAAAACCTCAGAATGCTTAAGGCACTATACGCACTTGACCATGGGTCCCTTTAATGCCTAAACTCACTGACTTTCACCTGGGGGTGGTACCACCCCCAGGAGGCATATAGATGTGGTTCAGGCATTTCCAGTTGACACAATAACAGGGTGAGGTACTGTCACTTAGTGGTCTGAGCAAGGTTGTTTAATGTGTTAGATCACAGAGGCTAGCCCTGCTCAATGAATGGTCCCACCAAAAAAGGCCACCGCACCCCCGTTTAAACACCTCGCACTGGCAGTCAGGCTATCAAATGCCACCTGCCGCAGAGTCCTGGGGTGGTAAGGGGGGTTTTCACGTAGGGGGACAGGAAGGGTTTTTGAAAAGTAGCTGCTTACCCTGCTTATGTCCAAGCCTGCCTCGGTGGTAACCTTCTAGCCCTTCCTGACCTCCGCAGACCCTCTCCTCCTCCCCCACCAGGATCCTGGGTGATGCCAGGGGTCATCTCCCCACGGACCTGTGGTCCCTGCAGTAGGAATAACACAGGGACAGGGGACTGGATAAGCTCATGCTCCCAGGGTGCCACATTGTCTCAGCAAGTGCCTTCTCGTATAGCACCCTTTGTGTCTCGAGCGAGGCTCCTGCAGGTGGGCGGGCCATCACCGTTGCTGGACGCAGCCTGGGGCGGCTCCCCTGTGCATCAGTCATGGGTGTTTTCATGGCTCACTTGACCAAAGGGGGCACAGCTGCAGCTGAGAAGTGACGCTTCCTTGGGGAGCCCTCGGTCCTCTGAAAAATACTCATCTGCGGAGTTTTACTTCCCACAGAAAAGTCAGGGAGAGCCACTCCCAAGCCACGTTTTGAGTATGCACGCTCAGGTCATCAGAGGTGACGGAGGCTGCCGGTCACGTTGCCGACCACACTGCCGGCCACACTGCCTCTGTTCCTGGGGCCTTTCCGGAGGGAGGACGTGTGGGCCTCAAGCCCTCTCCTCTAGGCTGATGGGTGATGAGGCAGAGAAACAGAAGCCATGTGACTCGAGGTCCTTGGTTTCCAAAGGCTGAAGCTGACACAAGCCCGGAAAGGACATTATTTGCAAAATATTCAGTGCTTCACTGATTTGTCGGGAATGCAATGAGGGCCGTGTTCAGAACAGAGCCTGGGACAAAGGGAAGCTGGGCAGACACACCGGAGCCAAATCGAGCCAAAAGTCCAGACCTCTGCTGCTACTGCCACCCAGCAGACACTGCGGGCTGGCCTGCCACACTGGGCACGGCGTGCAGCCGGCTCTCCGCTGCCCCGCCTCTGGGGAGACCTGGCACTGTGGCCCCCTGCGGGACAACCCCTTTCCTGTCTTCCTTTTTCCTAGAGCTCACACACAAAATCTGGGTGGATGCAAGTGATTGGCCAGTAGGGGTCAAAGACCCATGCTACTTTCAACCCTGTTTCAAGGGAGGCTAGAAAAGTGCCTGGTCTTAGCTCCAGCAAGGGAGACTGGATCCTTCCTCCTCTCGTGTGAACGGACATGGTAGGTGACACCTCAAACACGGGAAATACATCTGGGTGCCAGACAGCCAAAACTGGGCATATACCTCTGTTCAAAAAAAACAAAAAACAAAAAACAAAACCCAACTAACTAATAATAATGCAAAAAGACCACAGAGATTTCTAGCACAGGAAATGCAAAGTGGTATTGATAATTGAAACAGTTAGAAATAGGGCAGAGGTGGAATACTAAATTTTTGGCCCCCTAGGCTGAGACAATTCAGAAAATGAGATTTTCTTATCCTCTACTCACAGGATCAAAGAAGATTTAAATGAATCACTTGCCTACAGTGACATCGCTAGTTAGGGGCAAGCGGGGACCAGAATCTACCCCCCGATCTTCATACCCAATACTCAGTTCTCGAGGCCCTGCCAGCCTTGTAGGGAAACCCCTCCCAGGCCTGCGAGCCCCAGGCCCTGAGTATCCTGGGCTGGAGGGCACAGGCCTCCCCCCTGATGTGTGTTGCTTTAATTCAAGGCTCCTGGGGCACACTCCCACGTGGGGACATCAAAAGCAGGTAGCCTGGAGAGAAGGCTAGAATCTAGGAGGGGGATGAGAAGTTCATCACTGAGGGGTTTAATACGGGCAAAACGGGCAAATGGGATGTACATGAAAGTGGCAGATTGAATTGTTGTCCCCAGTTCTTCACCCCTGCTGTGTCCACACCTTCCAAGGGCGGCCTCGTCACAAGCCCTGCATATTTCCATTTACTCTTACGCCTCTGCCGTGACTATGAGAACATGCCCTGACTAGCAAACTGTTCCAGAGGACGACAGCGAGAGAGACGCAGGGAGCAGAGTCTTTCCAGCAGAGCCCAACCGAGATCAGTCAACACCTGACCAGACTGCGCAGGCGGAAGCCAAAGGACGCCATTGTTGTCATAAGCCACTGAGTCTTAGGAGTGGTCCGTAAAGCATTAGTGACCCACCAATCCAATAACCCTCAGGTGCTTGTCCAGCACGTGACTTGGAGTTCAGAATCTAGCAGCATGGAAGTCAACTCTCTCCCGACACACACGCACACACACATTTGTTCACACACATAGGTACCCACGTGCATGCAAAGTACAGCCAGGCAACATTTCTGGACCTTGCTTCCTACTCCGTCTAGAGCTGGTACAGTTAATAACGTACAGGCGTCAGCCCACGGCTGGCTTCGTAACCCTGTCTTCCCACCGTTCACCAGCCTAGCGCCTCTCCTGTCCGCGTGGCTGAGCGTGAGCCAGGGGCTGGGAGCGCCCCTCTCTCCCCCTTGGGAAGACGGCGAGGAGCCGGGGAGCGGTCCTGATCCTAATGCGGCCAAAGGCCCCCTGTCACCTACAGGTCAACAACGAAGCCTTTGGGCACCGAGGCTGTCTGGTCGTTAGAAAACGCCAAGTGCAGCCCCCACTCTTGGGCTTCTCGGCACCCCCAGGAAGTTGCATAAAAGGGTCTCTGAGGGCCAGGCAAACATCGCCGTGGACATTCCTGTCACAGGGATTGGGCCAAGAGTGCACAACAGGGAAGGGGACGGAGTGGCTGAGTGTGCTCTCAGCCAGAGGACAACCCCACGCCAGGGAAGATGGTGAGGAAACGGATGAACAGAGCAGCGTGGCTTCTCAGCAGTGCCTGTCCTGCAAGCAGGAGCTGAGAGGGGAGGTGGGCTGATGAATGGTAGCATCCCGGGAGTTAACCTGCAGGAGCATCTGTTAGACACGGGCTCCGGCGGGCCAACTGAGACAACAACTCGGCACCCCCAACCAAGGACCCACGACCGAGCCCCTCAGGGGAGAGGGCACCTTTCCCTTGCTCAATCTCCCCTGCAAACGGCTGAGTCCCAGGTGGGCAGGGGCCGCGCAGAGCCACGCAGGGCGCTGCGGGTACTGGAGGGCTGCGCGGCTGGGAAGGGCGGGGGTGGGGGCCTCAGCGAGCAGAGCAGCGCTGGCCGAATCCACCCAGCTCTCCGGGAGCTCTGAACCGTGAAGGGAACGGGAGAAAGGCGTCCCAAGGAAACACTTCATCACCGAGAGACAACGTATCGATCATGGATTCGGGGCAGCTGATTTCTCAATTCAGGAGGCAGTGAACGTTTTAATACATTCCTTTTCTGCGGGGAAGATAGAGACCCCAGGTGTCTGAAAGCCGGCTTCGCAGCGGGGATGGTGCCCAGATTCCTGCCGGGAGGGGTGCGGTGGGGTGGGCAGGGCTCGGGCAGACTCGGCCACTCTGATACGGGGTTTAGAAGAAGCTTCCCCAGAACAAACCTCTCTACCTTAAGTTTCTGTGAATGAGGCAGGCATTTGGTGCCTTCTTGTTGCATTTTCACGTAACCGCCATTTTACTAAATTCCTTAAACACGAGTGGGGTCCCTTTCCACTTGCTAAACACCCCAGACTCCGGAGGCTGATGTGGGAGATGCCTCTGACTTAGCTGGAGAAGGGAAAGGATGATCGGGGAGCCAAGGGGCAGGCTCCCCCAGCCCGTGTCTCCTGTCTGGGAGGACCGCCTCCCTGCAGCCGGTGGGCTGGTGGGTTCTCGGCAGAAGGAGGGAGCCAAGAAGTACCGGGATCATCTGGTGGCTGCCGATGGAAGGGGGTCCCCGCTGCAGGGGCCCTGCCAGTGACAGGAGGACTGGGGCTGTGCACAGACGCTGGGTCCTGGAGCCTTCTTATCTCACAGTCAAGGGCTCTGGGGCCCAGAGGGGGAAGGTGATGTGCCAGAGACTGAACCGCCTGGGGGATTTCATCGCAGGTCTACCTCCCGTGTTGTTTGACCTTTTTACGGGGCCACTTCTTCTGAACTGGGAGATGAGGCCACTTCCACTGAACTGGCAGAACTGTTTCCAAAGCGCCTTCCTGGAAAAAGGACCTCGTCATATCACACTTTGCTCTCTCACGCTTCACAGATGTTGCGTTTTTTACAAATTGAAGGCAAGACCTTCCATCAGCAAAAGGATTACGACTCGAAACACTTGATCTCAGTGGTTTGAAGCCTAAGCCGCGATCTCTCTCAGGTAGGCCACAGGCATAATCTTTTTGCTGGTGCAGGGTCTTGCCTTCAATTTGTTAAAAAGAAAAAAAAAAAAGCGCAACATCTGTGGAGCACGAAAAAGCAAAGTGCAATGAAACGAGGTCTGCCCGTATTTGCATTCTGGCCCTGCCGCTTTTTGTTTGTCACCTTAAACAATATACTTCACCTCCCGGTGCCGCAGCTTTCTCATGAGTGAACCGGGGCTCCCAAAACCCATCTCCGAGTCAGATTATAAGAGATAACGAGTTCAGGTCCTCGGCGCAGTGTCTGACATCTATGAAACTGCTTATTGAGTTTTCATTATATTCTGAGCGAGGTTCTGAATGTTTTACATACATGTGTTTATTGACTCCTCTTAACAACCCTTTGCAGTGGGACCTGCTGTCATCCTCGTTTGTACAGACGAGGAACCTGAGCCAAAGAGCAACAGAGGCACTCTTCTGAGGCCCCACGCCGGCACCGGGAAGTGCCAACCTTCGTGCCTCGGCAGTCCTAGGAAGCCCCTGGGCCCTGCGGTGTTCTCCCTACCGCCTAGATCCAGGTGGTCCTGAGTATCCCAGGAAGAGCACAGCTAAGGTGAGGGCGCCCAACAACCCTTCACGTTGCTTCTTGATTCTTCTCCGCGGCCTTCTACTTTTAAGAGAACAAGATTTTTATCTTTGGCTTCAATCTCTATCATTACCAACGGGAGGATTCATAGAATTAGAGGGAACAGGCCAGTCCCTGAGGCCCTGAAACACTACCATGAAGTTATCAAAGCCCCCGGGTTTGGTCATAACCCAGTTGGCTTCCGCCCTGAGCTGTCTGTCCTTTGGGAGTAATCCGCACGCCGAGGAACAGAAACGAGCTGTGGACGAGGGGGCTGGCAGCCAGAAGAAGTTAACCCAGGATCTGGGGTTGAAGCCTGTGAGGTGGGGGGCAGCCAAATACTTCCATGCAGAGGGTGCAAGGGTCAGCAAACTCAAGCAGGCCACTCGGCAGCGCAGTGTTAGAACCCCAGCAGGGATGGCATCCTTGTTCTAAGCCCGGAATGGCAGTAACGGTAAATCGTGTTGTCTCTCTAACTCCTGCTCTCGTGGGAGATTTGGCTAGCTGACCACAGCACCATTTGTTGCTGGGTCGATGTACAACTTCAGCGTTTTCCTCATCTACCTGGAGTTAGTTCTTCATCTCCCCTTAAGAAGAAACATATCTTGCAGGGTAGGGGGAGCAGGGTGCCACCGCAAGGGCATCATGGGGTTTGTGAGTTGAGGCAAGGCGGGGGACTGGAGAGCAGGCCTCCAGTTTTCGTAAGAAACTAGAAATAAGACCAGAGGTATATTTTGAACCAGCGTGGTAGTGAGAAGAAAGGTTATGAACGAGACACCATAGGCAAACGGGGCTCAGTCTCGCTTAAGCCACAGTGAGGTGCTTAGACAACAAAATTTGCCTTCAAACACCTCCCAGAGGGTCGGCCTATCCTCCCGTATGTACAACTATCCCTGTTCTGGGAAGGGTCAGTCCCACACCTGGGGGCACCAACCAGTCCCACTGCGAGCAGCTGGGGCAGGCGAGGCCCGAGCAGACGTCCGTGCGTGGAGATGTCCACGCTCAGAGCTCCAAGCCCAGCCCCAGCCCAGCCTGGGACCTGAGTCCTGAGCCAAAAAGGCTTAGCCTGGCTGTTGAGGTGCCCGGCTGTGAGCAGCGGAGCAGTGGCAGCTAAACTTAGGTTGCTCTGAAATCGGGGGTGGCCCTTCCATATACTTAAGAAGTGAAGTTTCTCCTAAGCCTGTGAAGCGTTGTTTGTTTGGTGATTAAGAGCATGGGTTCAGTTTGATTCCGGGTCAGCCACCCACCAGCTGGTAACTTGGGCAAGGTACTTAACTCCTGTAGCCTTCGTTTTCGCATTTATAAAATGAAAAATTCTAAAACCTATGCCTTTGGGTGGTTGTGAGCCTTAGGTCATTATGCAAAATGCTCGATGGTCTTGTTTAACGCGGTGCACACAGGAAGAGTTCAGCAACTTCTATCGGTGAAGAGTTTATAGAGAAAAAGCTGGTTGAGATAACAGTTGCGCCTTTATTATGTATCATATACCAAACAGTGTTCCAAGTCTTTTATATGTACTAACACATTTAAATCTCATAATAATGATGGAGATTGATTGCATTGGCGAATTCTGTTAATAGACTTCTTGTATTCTTTCACTTTGCGGTATGACTTTCTCCCCTAAATAGATTGAGTCTGTTTTCCTGCCACTTGACTCTGATGAGTTTCTTTGACCAGAATAATGTGGTAGAAGTGATACTGTGCTAATTCGGAGCCTTGCACACATCTGTCTCTTGGAATCCTGCCATTGCTGTGTGAAGAAGCCTAGACCATCTGGAATAACCCCCCAGCCCCAGGTGTTTTAGCTGAAGCCGCTAGGCAAGGCTACGACCAGTTAACCCAGCACATGTGTGTGAGATTCACCCAAGATCAGCGAGCCACTTCCCTGACCAGATGCACGAGGGCGACCGGATCTACCCCGCGACCTCTACTTACATATCTTAAGCTATGGCATTCTGAGGCAAGTTATTACACAAAATCACTGATACAATAACTGTATTAAGTAAAGTTGAGGAAAAGGAGAAACCGGAAGATTAAGTAACTTGCCCAAGGTCACACAGCCGGTGAGTGCTGGAACTGGGGCATGAACCCGGGTCACTTAGGTCCAGAACCTGCCCTCAGGGCTCAGTGTTCGACAGCATTTCTTTGGAGATGCCATCTTCCTCTTCTGCTGTAGCAGCACGTGGAAAAAATTTTCTTCTAAGATATTGTTTAACCAAGTATACAACCACATCCTGAGGCAGACCCAGACGGGGTGTAGGGCCAGTGACGGGTCCCTGCTGTGGTCACCTTGACCAGTTTATGAGACCAGCAAGATCTCACCCTGGCTGGATGTGAGGCACCTTATATTTGTAAGTCGGTAATGTTTAGAAGTAGAATTCCACTGTCTTACACCTGGAGGCTGCAGTTTTGCTAATCATGTAAGTCTCGGCCTGCCAATGGCGACAAATAAACATTCAAATCTCGGTAGCTTACCCCAACAGTGGTTTCCTTCTCCTTGCTATCACATGTGGCCTGCCTAATCGTCACCAGGCAATAGGGGAAGGTAGGAGCAAGCGCCAGGCCTGGGAATGCCTTGTACCAATTTGACCCGATCTAACTCCAAGGGAGCCTGGGAAATGTAGTCTTCCCACGGGTCCAGGAAGTAGAAATGGCGTGATAAACCTACAGCACCATCTCTACCTAAGTGTCAAGGAGCTACTAGGTATCAATACCATCGATGCTGAGGACAGAGGGCGTGCCCCTGCGGGCCCGGGTCTCCGCTGCCCAGTGGGAGTGCCGTTCTGTGTCCCAGCTGCAGTGCTTGTTTTGCTCCTCCGGTTCCCCCCCACCCAAGCCAACACTACACAGGGCCTCCCTTTGTCGGACCCCCCCAGTTGCGAGTCGGGGCCCGTTAGTGCTCCACCCGCCTTGGTGGCTGCCCAGCCCCCACTCCTCGCCCATTCCTCTGATGTGGATCTTCGTCAGAGGCTGAGACTTCCCAGGGGATCAGTTCAACGAGGCCACAGACCCTCACCTCCCCCCCGCCCCGACTTTAAATTCCAGGGGCTCCCCACCCCTCTGACAGCCACCAGGCGATGACATCCTGCATGAGAAACCATCACCCAGTTTATCCCCTTCATCTTCTGAGGGAGGGAACAGGAACCCAAATTAGTTCATTAACTTCCCAAAGGCACGCTGATAGGGTCCGTGGCAGCAGTAACGGGGAGGCGTGTCCTAGAATCAAAGAATGAGCACTCCCGTGTGCAGGTGGGTCCAAACTTCTGGGCACCTGCCTTACCCCCACCGACGCAGAGGGTCCTGTGCTAGGACAACCAAGGGGGCCCGTGGAGAGTGGTTCCATGTATGCATAGCAGATGCTCCCATAACTCAGGCTTGCGCGGGGACTGCTGACCCCCTGTTCCTGCTCTCTTTGAGGCCTGTTAACAACATTTCCTTTATGAAGTTATCATGAGAGTGAGATCTGATGGCTGCAGGCCTGAGGAGAAGGGAGGGGACAGCGGGTAGGGCCCAGTGGAGGCAGGGAATGGGCTAGGGCAGCAGGGTGCCCATCAACTGAGACAATGAGACATTCAGCTAAAAACAATGGAGAATAACTAGGAGGAGGAGGAGGAGGTAACAGGCCTATTCCCCAGGAGAGGGCCTCCAGGGTCCACGTGGATGCTATTCAGAGCGAGCAGCAGAATGAGGGCTCCTCTCCCTTCTCCCTCCCCAGGTCTCGCTCGCAGGGCTCCTTCGGGGGCCCCCACGTGGCCTGAGTCCAGGGCATTGTGTGCGCTCCCTCAGCCGCTCCCCAAGCACCTCTCAGGACCCCTCTCCTTTACTGAGAATGAGGCTGAAATGCACACCAGGCTGCCACAGAGTAAACAAACACCGAGGAAGAGGAAGGGGGCAGAGCCCTGGGGGCAGGGACCTGGGGGCAGAGCCCTGGGAGCTGCCGAGGACCGAGGGCGTCTTTGCCGTCACAGTGATGGTGGCATCCTGTGAGGAGGAAAGGCAGCAGAGTGGAGTTCATGAGCTTGCAAAGCTATTATTTAAACAACACTCCCCTGCCACCGCCACCACACGACCAACCCCTTTTTTTCGGCCAATTTAGTCTTCGGATCCATTTCATGGGCGAGGAGACAGCCTTGGAAATACTAAGTGGCTTGCCCGAGATCACACCGGCAGGTTGGGCAAGATGCAAGTCCCAGGCTCAGGCCTCCTCCCTCCGGACCCAGGCCTTCTCTGTTGCACCGTGTCGGGGGAGGTGAACCCGCGCGCTGGGGGCTGTGTCTGTGTGACTTTGCTTTCCAGAGCATCAGCTTGCGGCAGGATAGGACGTCGTTCCCCACCAAACAGGAGGCTCAGGAAAACCTCACTCATCTGCTTCTGCCCAACGTTCAACAGTGTGACCACTGGGCCCCTTCTGGCCTGTGGTGACAGTGCTAATGCTGTGTGAGCGTGTGTGGTGTGAGTGTGTATATGGTGCCAGTGTGATGTGAGTGTGGTACGAGTGCGTGGTGTGAGTGTGTGCAGCATCTGTGTGTGGCGTGTGAGTGTGTATGTGGTGTGAGTGTGGGGTGAGTGTGGGGTGTGCGTGGGGTGTGAGCGCACTTGGCGTGGGAGGGCAGCGGGCTGGCTCAGGGCCGGCATCGAAGCTGAGAGTGCAGCGGCAGAGGATGAGGAGGGAAGCGACTGCTTCTCCTCCCCGACTCAAGTCACAGAAATGCCAGTTCGATCCTGAGCGGCTGAAGAGGCGGGCGGACTCTGCGAGGACTTTGTTACAGCGGCTCTCGTCGCGGCCGCAGGAAAGGCTCACAGGGGCCTCGGTGCCCCACTGTTCGCTGAGTGCTAGAGAGAGGCCGGGGTGGGGGCCCGGCTGTGGCTCTCCCTGCAAGCTCAGGCCAGGCCCGAGAGCCCGTGCCAGCCCACTGTGAGATGTGGCACCTGGAGCACTGGCTCTTCCCAAACGTCAAGTGCCCGTCCTCTTCCCATTAGCACGTAGCTCTTGGGATTCCAGGAGCGAGAACACTCCCATTTCAAAGATGGGCTAAGCAAAGGCGTAGAGTGAGGGGTTTGGAAAACATCAGCGGAAAGGTCGCCGCACCTTAAACATTTTTTGAGCATCCACTGTACACCGTGGACCGGGCATGGGCCCAGGCGTCGTGTCGGCAGTGTGGTGTGCCAACCAGCGACTCCTAAAATTCAGTGGCTCCAAACAAAAGGCATAGTCAGGTAGGTAGGCAGGTAGGTAGGCAGGTAGGTAGGTAGGCAGTTCATCACTGTCGTTGGGCATCGCGGATTGTCTGAGAGTTGTGCTCCCCATTAGCCTCGCTTCAGCACACACACATCCCACTGTGTGCGATGTTGCCAGCCGCTGTGGCCAGCTCAGAGTTTGGAAATCACATATTGGCTCTCACCATCTCCATCTAGAGTTTGCACGGGTCACACCTCATTGGCCACGTCTGGCCCTAAGGCCGCAGGGCAGTGCAGTCCTGCAAGGTGCCCGCCCAGAGGAAGCACCCTATGCGCCTGTGGCCACTGCTGATAACCCCCGAAGCAGCGGTTGTCTGTGGGTTACAGAATCACAGAATATTTGAGACGGAGAGCCTAAAAGATCACCCAATAGGTATCTCTTAATTCACAGCAGATCGAGGCTCCAAAAGGAAATAATTGACCCAGACTTAGAGTGGCCAGTCGTGTTGCCCCCTCGATGTTGGGACAGAGAGAAATCCTTCGCACGGCCCGGCCCCGGGAGCCCACCGGTCCCGGGCCCCAAGGACGCCTCCCCAGGCCTCCCCAAGCAGGCCGCCTCTGAGGCATTTGTACTTTCCCCCCGTGGCTCCCATCGGAGCCCCCGTTTTTGAGTTTGGCTACGGTGGTGATGCCCTCCTCCTGCTCTAGCAAGCACGCAACCTGCCTGAGCACAGGGGCGAGGCTACGTCTGTTCGCCCACCTCTGTGTAACAGGATCATTTACTCTGCCCCCGTATCTCAAACATGCATGCGTGTACGTATTAAGTGCATGCCACGCTTGCAGGGCAGATAGAAAGGACGGGGCCGTGAGCAGGCCCGGTGGCTCCCCTCCCCATCCCCAGCACCTGCTTACGTCTGCCCGGCACCCGGTAGGGGCTCTTTCTGTGTGTGCTGGCTGCCGCGGAAACCCAAGAAAATGAAAGCCACAGCCAGGCTTTCACTGCGACTCCACCGAGGAGCGTAAGGTCTCTTCCTTGCGTGCATCACGGGGCAGTGGTCACGGGTGAGGCCGGCAGATGCCCCGTGTTTGGCCAATGGAAACCGAGCTGCTGGTGTGAACTGTCTCCCACCATGCTAGCCCTTTGGGCTGATGCCTGATGGATTGCAAATGAATTAGCTAGTGCATTACTGGTGGTTAGTTGAGTTGAATAACCATGAACGCTTTGGGTTGCCATTCATTTTCTGTCACCCATTATTACCTTGCTGTGAATTACTAATCACAGGCCAGGAGCCTGAGGTACAGGAATGGGAAAGGCAGCTGCGGGGTTGAGAGGAGGAACACAGAGGACCAGAGAGTGGGAGGGAGCCCAGGTGGGCTGGATCTGGGTGAGATCAGGATTGGGCAGGGGGGGGAGAATGGCAGCACGTGTGGCCCTCCCTGAGTCCGCTTCACACACTCCGTGCCCCTTTGGCAGTGATAGCATTTAAACCACGGCCTTGCCGTGAGGACAATGAAGCCGCCTGCTCTAGCCTCTTTCCTGGCCTCTCTGCGGATGAGCCCCCCACGAAAAGTGCTTTCTGGCCCCCGGTAACCAGGCCTGCCTCCCAGATGAACCTCTCTTACGCTCCGTGTACACAGAACGGAGCACACAGATATAAGCTCGAGCACACCAGGACATTACAGTGCAGAGCTCACTGGTTTGGCACACTGCCAGCACCGGAATATTGTACTTCATTTAGAAACACTTATTGATTTCAAACTCCTGTATAACTAACGGTGAGAGCTCAGGCATCCCTTGCAAATTACCTAAAGGATTTACACCCGGCCATGGCTGTGGCCATGGCTGCAGGGGTGGCTTGCAGTACCCTCCACGCCCACAGCGCAGAGGGCCCCAGGCCATGCCGGGGCTGACCCTCCCCACTCCTGACACTGATAAGGTAGTAGCGACAGCTTATTTTTAATCTGCAGGCTCAGCCTGGTCTTCGTGGAGAACGAGAGAACCGCTGGGAGTGATGGCTTTAATTGGACTTGGATACGTCAATTTCCCAGCGACCCGGGCTCCGTCTTGCACCACATCAAAGCTTTTCTGGTGTCTTGCCTCCTGGCTTGTGTCTTCGCTCCGTCATAGTCAAGCAGCCTTATCAGATCCTACATTCAGCGTCCCCGTGTCTGGGCCCGACCTCTGCTGTTAGATGTGTCCTGTGCGGATGTCCTCACTCTCAAACCTAGGCCTCTCCGCTTGGACAGGTAGTCTAAATGGGATTTTTCTAGGCGGGTCTTCTCCTAACATTCTTCTTGAGTTGGTGTCTTGGATGGATAACTCTATCTTTAGACTCCAGTCTCTGCGGGCGAACCTAAGACAATCACTCGCTGGGCATTTCTGCCTCTGACTCAGCCCCCCGCAGTCCCACCGGCCTGCCTGGCTTCCCACCCCAGCGTCGCCTCCCAGTGTCACCCCAGCCCTGGTCCTAGGGGAGTTTTAGCCTTCTCAGTTAATTACGCTCTAGGAGGCTTGAGGAAGATGCACGTTTGATCCGGAGGTTGCTTTTGGTCGGGTTTTGGTTTTTATTAAGAGGAAGCTCGGGGGTCACATTGGTGTTTGTTTGTTTGTTTGTTGTTTACTATCACTGGCACTTTCCCTGAGGTATAATTGCAGAGAGTAAAATGTACAGATTCTGTCTATGTTCAAAGAATTGCCTATTTTTATCCATTCTGTCTACCTTTTGTCTATTTTTAAAATACGTTAACCATAATTATTTTGAAAACCAAGTCGGTTTCTTTGCTCTATTTCTTAATTTTAAGTGTCCTTTCCCTGCTTCTTTGCATGGCTAGTGATTTTTTTTTTTAATTATATGACAGATTTGTTGATGAAACATTTTAGAGACTCTGGATTTAGTTGGGTTAGTTTTGAAGGGAAAAGACATTTAAAGTTTAAAAATAGAAGTCTTAATGAGCTCATCATAATTCTAAACATCAAGAAATATTAGTCTTAGAAAATCTGAGATAGACAGAGATTTAGCCTGAGTGAGAGAACCTATTAGGCATTCTCCTCCAAGCTTAATTTTCTATGTATTAGACTTTGTTCCTTCATTGCCTACTGCACGGACACTGTCAAACCCGTTACACATTGCGCAGCGGTGATCTTGAGGCTCCGGAAGACTGACTCCTACCTCCGCAGCACTCTGACTTGGTCTGTGTTGGGGTTCAGCAAGTAGTCTGGAGGGAACGAAGTGAGGAAAGGGGCCTCGACAAGTCAGGGTCAGGGGGAGTTTCCCAGACAGCCTCTGGTCCAGCCCAGGGGGCCCAGCTCATCTGGGTGACCCCCTTTAGAAATGATGGAGTGAGGAGACTGCTTTAGGAGCGACAGAGAGAATCGGTTCGCCTTTCTTGCATCCGAAGCACCCCTAAACTTAGAGCTTAAAATAACAACCTTTTATTTATTTAGCTCACGACTTTGCAAACAACCAATGTGGGCTAGGCTCCGCTGAACAGTTGTTTTTGTCTCAGCGGGGACTCACTCGGGAACCTGCAGGCATCTTCCGGGTGGAGGTGGGGCGGAGGCCGGCTACTACCCGACGGCCTCAGAGGGAATGGCTCGCCTCTGCCCCCTGCAGTCTTTACAGGAGGCTGGCCTGAGCGTCTTTCACTGGTGGCTGAGAAAGTTTCCCAGAGAGCAGAACTGCCAGGGTCCGCGGAGGCCTAAGCTTAGAGCTGGCATATTTTCATTTCCACCGCACTGTATCAGCTAAAGTCTCAAGCAAAGCTAAGATTCAAGGGGAAGTACTATAGATTTCAATGATTTATAAAAGCAACTGCAAAGTCACAGAGAAAAAGCTGTAAATACCAGGAGGAGTGAACAACCGTGGTCAGTTTTTTTGGCAATCGAATACCCGGAAAGGGAGGGCATATTCTCAACATTTTGGGTGAGGGAAAGTTGAAGACTTTGAGTATCTTTTTAGTTCCACAATAATTACAGTCACATCCCTCTCTTGAAGCTTTTGGAAGAGGCAGCACAGTGTCATGGAAAATACATGAGCCTTGGCGTCTGGCAGGCCCGAGCTGTTGGCTGTGTTCACGACGCTGAAGGTGAGTGAGCTCTCTGACATCCACCCCCTGTGAAATTTGGATGATCCTGATCCACCTAGAATGACTGTCGTGAAAAGGTGTCCACCAATAAGATTCCTGCTTTTTGTTTTAAGACACACAGTAACCACTGAATTGTGGGAACATGACCGTCATTCATCCTGAGTCTGGTTCCTGCCCCTGCCGTGGACACAGCACCGGCGCCCTCGGTCCCCAGGAAGGGCACTGGAGAGCCGACGGGGGGTTGGGGGGCGCCTAGGCCCCTCCATCCCAGATTTTCATTTAGAAGTGAGGAAACCGCAGCCAAGTTAAAAGGACTTCTCCAATGTCTCCTGGCTCATCCAGGACGGTAAGTGTTGGCTTCCTTTATTTGTCACCTGTGAGGTTTGATGTTGTTACCTCTTAGTTAATGTAACCTTGTCCTCTCCTGCAACCTGTTAGGGTCTCAACCCTTTGATCCTATCCTGTTTTCCAGGCACGTGCTCTGCGGCTAACACAGCAGCTGGCACAGAGTGGGCACTTGGTAAAACGCAGTTGTGTGACGGAGTGTGAACAGTGAAAGACAGAAATGTTTTTCAAGGCATCTTAAATGGTCAGCAGAGTGGAAGTTATCCACAGGCCTTGTGGAAATGAGCTGAAACTAAGAAAATTCAGATATCAGAAAGTCATATGTATCTATCATATTCTTCTAACCTGACCTCAAGGTTGTAAATCAGGAAGAAACAGCCCTGACCAGTGTGGCTCGGTGGTTTGGGCATCATCCCGCAAGGCGAAAAGTCGCCAGTTCGATTCCCCAAAAGGGGCACATGGCCGGGTTGCAGGTTTGGCCCCGGTCGGGGTGCATACGGGAGGCAGCCGATCAATATTTCTCTCTCACATCAATGTTTCTCTCCCTTCCTTTCTGCCTCCCTTCCCTCTTCTCTAATAATAAATAGATAATTTTTTAAAAAAAGAAAGTTTATCTGTCTATCATATCCCTCTAACCTGACCTTGAGGTTGTAAATGAGGAAGAAATAAATACAGATTTATAAATATCAATAATCATGGTTCTTTATTTACCTTTGTAAATACCCACTGCGGCCCCAGCAGGTACGCCCGGTAGGCCTCATGATTTCTGCTCCAGGTTCTCTGCCCACGTTTTTCATCATGTCCAGGAGCCTTGCCTCTGTGAACTACTCTCTTGCCAGGTTGACCGAACCTCCTGGTTTGACCAGGACATTTCCAGTGTTAACACTGACTGTCCTGCATCCCGGGACACCCCCCCAGTTCCTGGCACACTGGATGGCGGGCCACATTTTCTCTTGCCCTCTGGTTTCTCATTGGATTCGGCCCATGTGAAGCGCCACCAGGAGCTCACAGGGTGGGGGCAGATTAAGATCAGGGTATTAGTTTCTGGGTCTTTCCTGCTCAGTCTCTGCTCATTGGCAGAGACCGCCCCTCCTTTTCTCAAAGCCACAGTTTTTATTGGACAGCCTTCTCCCGACGGCTGCCCTTCCAAAGTGCTGCTTCTGGAGACCCGGGAGTTCAATGCCTCCTCTGAGCCGCGACATCTGGGGTGCTCAACTTTCCCATAATCCGCACCCAGGTCTTCGTAAATGTCCCTTTGTTAAATCCCTCTCAAATGAGGTCTGCCGACGCTGGCCCTGGCTCCCGAGAGCTGCACTTGGTACTGTGACCCCCACAAGAACAGTGTAAGACGTGCGCCCTGCTTACGGTCGAGAGGGAGAGCCTCATTTGTAACAAAGTCACGGAAAAGCAGCAGAACGACACCCGAGCCTCAGTTTTTCCAGCTGTGAAATGAAGGGAATGAACTTAAAACGTGTTTTCAGGAGTTTCAAAAAGCAAAAAAAAGACCTCTCCTGCCGGTGTTTAAACCTCACGCACCATCTTCATCACTGCCTAACTGATATTGTATTTAAAATATACGAGGTTTGTGTGGTTCCACCACGCTAAGCTTCCTGGCATGTTAGTAAGGTGGTAGATGAAGGGGAATGTTTGGGGAAAGCCTGGGAGAGGACCGAGCAGGGCTGGCTGGACCTCGTCACGGAAGGCGTCCGCGAGAGGCTGGGCACAGCATGCTGAGCGTAAAGGGGACATCGTGCGGGCTACAGGAAAGCCAGTGAGATGAAGGCATCCCAGGAAAGTCAAGACTGTAAGTTAAAACAAGACCCACAAGGAAGCCGAGAGGGTGATGAAGAGGCAACGGAGAGGCCAAAGCGACTGGCTTGGGAGGGACTCCAGGGGGACCAAAAGCCTGTCATTCCAGGACAACCTGAGAAGCATGGATTTCCTGTTGTTCCGGGTCGGGAAGGAAAAACAAGTCATTCTAAATCTTGGATGGGAACATAACCTCCTCTTTCCTAGGTGGACTTTTGTTACATTTTGCCTGTGGTGAGTTCATGTAAGATTAGTGCCCACGGTCCCACCCGACATGTTCTCTGCAAGCAGGGAAGGTGACATGGGAGGCCAGTCAGTCTCCCAAGCAGATGCACTGCTTTGTATCAGACCCAGTTTGAGACGCCATCACTGAGAGCGGAACCTCAACATCGGGCTACGTTTCCAATCAGTGGCTTTTAAAGGACCTGATCTACCCTTTGGAAAGACCCTTCGCACCTCTGCGTATTTCCTAAAGGAGGGTTCCCAAAGTGTGGAGCTTCCCCTGATGGCGGTATTTGGTGACCATTGACACACTTAAACAAATTAACATGGCTTTTGGATCAGCCCAGGGAAACACATGGTTAAGCACCCGGTGACATGCAGAGGGTTTTGGAAGGGCTGCCAGTGGGGGTGCTAACCCAGCCCTCGCACCACACCAAAGGCATTAACAGTGGCGGGAGACCCGAGCCCACTGAGTGGGGGAGCTCCCAGGATGAAGCGGAAGGCCAGGGCTGTGGAGTCATTCCCAGGTGACACCGTTGGAATGTCATTTAAAGTTCACTTTCATTATTTTAATTGTCACTGTAAAAATTTCCCATCCAGGACTGATTATGTTCTAAGAGAAATCAGAACTCAAACTCCAATCAATCATAATTGAACGTGTTGTCGCAAGTGGCGTAGAGGGCTGAGCCTCGGGTGTGATTAAGGCGAGTGTTAGCTGCTCGTGCAGGGCTGCAGGGAGACGGAGAAGCAAGCAAGATTCGTTCCGAAGGGTTTGCATGGCCGGAGCTGTCACGCAAGAACAGAAACGCCTGAGAGGCGCCCACAGGGCCCCAGAGGGGTGGGGCTGCTGTTTCCAGGTCAGATGTGAAGCCGCAGGGATGTGACGAGGCTTGCAGGCTTAGCAGGTGCTCTGTTTTGCGCCGAGTCCTGAGCTCCATCGGCAGGTGCGGGACTCAGTCCTGGGTCTTCCTGTTCCCGGCTGTGTAAGCTCAGGGTGGACGCTTCACTTCTTTGAACCCGAGTTTCTCCTTCTTTAAAATGTCTGCCTTAGAAATTGAAGAACAATTCATGGCTTAAATGATGTAATAGAACAGCGCACTGTACACCCTAAAGCACTCCTACGTGCTAACTTACATTATTATCCATTCAGCTTCGCACATGGGTTGGGCCTCCGGTTCAGGGGCGGCGGCTGGACTGGGCACTGTCAGGGTGGGAAGAGGAAAGACATGAGAGTTGGCCATTAAAGGAGCCAGCCCAAGACACTGGTGTCATGGAGAGGGGCCGTCCGGTACCAGGGTCAGAGTCCCAGCAGACAGGGGGTCTCCATTCTTCAGGCCGGTGGCCCTTCTTCTCTAGTCCCCTCAGACCCAGCTGTGCACACAGCTGCCAGGCTTAAAAAGCCACCCTTGCTGAGATCCAGGGGCCCTGGTTTCTTTCATTGCGCAGAACCAAGAAGAAGATACCTTGTTACAAGACCTGGCACCAAACTCAGTCCCTTGAATGGGGGAGATAGACGCGCCTCTTCTGGAGTTAGGCAGACCCATTTGCCAAGTCTCTTCGATGCTGAGGCTCAGTACCCACATCTGGAAAATGGGGGTCGTGACCACCTCAAGGGGCCATTGAAAGGATGAACAGACGACTGCCCAGCTGTAGGCTCTTATAAAGGAGGAACGATTTTTCTTTCACCTTTCGAGGTTCTTTGGCTGGTTAAATGATCAAATTAACATCAGGTCATTTAACAGGAGAAAAACGTACAATTTTGTCTGTACGGGAACCCTAAAGATATGAGGCTCTCAGCCAACCTGGCAACGGAGGGTTGTAAACCACCCTGAGCTAAGGAGAAGCGGTACAGGACTGGGACTTCAAAGAGAAGACAATTCGCAGGGAGTTAGGAAGAGCAAACATTTGGTAAATAAATATTTGCCAAGCTTTCAGAGAAGCCTTCGGGATGTAGAAAGCAGCCCCCTTCGGTGATAGCTCTCTTCCTGGTGCCAACTCCCTGTTCGAATCCTCTCAGGCAGTTAGGGGAGGTAACAATAAAAAAGCTCCCGTGTCTTCAGTTCCTTGCAAATAATCCACCTAAGATAACTCTCATGCTGAAGATGCACCTTTTAGGGGAGCAAATTTTGCTCCCCAATGCGCTCAAATGTGGCCATTATCACTGCTTCCAATCCACTGCAGCATCGACACAGCTTGGGGATTTGTGCAAGGACCCTTCCCAGGACAGCCAGGGGCTAGGTCCACGGTTTCTGCTTCCGGGAGGTTTCTGACCAGCGTGTGGCCATGGCCCCTCAGTCCCTTGGGTCTGAGCTTGTAGGTGAGCAGGAGGACAAAGACCACGTGCTGTGGTCGTCCTGACTTTTCTCTCCGCACCCTCCACCTGTGGCTCCCGCCGTCCCACCAGATGCAGGACAGTGACAGAGGGCAGGATGTGACTGCCAGTGGCTCTTTCCCTGGGAAGTGGCCACCATCTCTGGTCTCAGAGAGAGAAGGACCCCAAGTGCTTTCTCCCTCCAGTCCCACAGACAAACCAAGTTGCTCGGAGAGGGGAGTCTGGGGCGCTGGACGGGGCCCAATAAGGGGCTCTGAAAACAACGTTTCTCCGTTTGAAAAATAAACCATATCTTTAAATGCATCAACTCTGTGGGGAAATAAATGCAATAAACCAAATTCAATCCCTGCCAACATTTGTTTTCTTATCTATGTAAAATCAATATACTTGTTGCAATTATGTCTTTCAATAAATCCTCCCAAAGTCTTATTTTCTCATAAGATTTCCTGCCGCACTCAGATTCATTGCGTTCATTTTCCATCTAGAGAAATTGTTTCTTGCATTTTCAAGCCATCCGGTTTCCTTGAAAGATGCTGCACCCCGCCCTCCTCCCCCCTTTAGCTGCTGCTTCTCTTCTGCCAGGGCCATTGAGGCGACAATTACTTTAATTGGATTGTGGCGCTGGGCTGGGGTTCGAGTGCAGGGGAGCAGCCCTCTGGTTAGGGGTGAGTTTCCCGCCCAGAGCTGGCGTCCGACTGCCGCCTCCCTTACCTGGTCCTGGTGGGACAGCTGGGAGACGGCAGTCATTTCGTCCCTCAGAGGTGAGTTTTATTAGGGAACGAATGGCACAGCTGCCACCGACTCTTCAGATAGGAGAGTTTATTTTATTTTTAATGGATGTGCTCGTACTCTTGGGCCCCCTGTCCCTGCCAAGCTTAGAGGAGATACATCACAGTGTGCTAGAGCCAAAAGAAGCTTGGAGGACACCCAGACACCCGTCTGCCCGTCTGCCCGCGGCCTGCCTGTTGTTCTGGGAATCCAGCGACTCCCGGGGCAGGTCAATGATTTCGGAAAAGGGAGGAACTTGTGCCAGGTCTTCAACTCTGAACCTGATTTTGTTACTGAAGCCCAACGATTAAGTTCGTCTGTCTGTACACTTGGGCCAAAACATGCAGGAGCAGGGTTTGCAGTGAAGAAAGGAATTCGTTGATCAGAATTGGCCAGTGCAGGGGCTGGTGAGCTTATGCCCTGAAAGCACCAACTCTCCAGTAGCAAGTAGGTCACAGATTTTAGAGGGCAAAATCACAAGGTACCATGGGATACAGGTGTGAGGTTGTGTTAGAAGCTGACGCATCAGAGGTGAGACAAGGGTAATAAGTCATTTCTTCAGGTCTCGAGGACAACTCCAAGGTCAGCTATGGAGTCTAGAACCCGTTTCAAGGACAGGCAGCCAAGAGGGTCGTCCCCCCTTAGGGTTCAGGAGCTAAACCCTAACTAAGACTGAGGGGTTATCTTTAACCCCTGAAGCTAATACAAAATAATATTGGATGTGAACAGTAATTAAAAAAAAACAAAAAAAACTTTTTTCGAAAGCTGTTATTTGTAGCCTTCCAGGGGCTTCAACCTTATGACCGGTAGTCAGATCGGGGCTTTTGTCTTCTGCTGCCTCAGGGGTCAAGGGTCACCAAGGTGAGAGGCTAAAGCCAGCTCAGTGGCCCTTGCCGAAGAGGGAAGAAGAAAATGATGGTTTTAAAACCAAAGTTTAAGTCAAATCAGAGTGACAAGGATCCCTGGTCTTAGTTTTATGACTCAATACCAGGCAGCGAGCCCTGCTGCCCCAACACAGGTGTCCCCGGGGCCACCTGGCCGTCCCGAGCCCCCGCCTGCCCAGGCCGCGTTCACCCGTAACGCTCCTGCCTCAGCGTCTCACACAGCCTCGCAGGTCTGTTCTCGAGCTCTCCTCAGTTTCTCCACAGGTGCCTCCTCTTCTCCCCGTCGTGGTCCCCACTCGTGCCCTCCCCCGGCCCTACCCCATCACGGTGGGGGGCCGCACTGCCATCCCCCACCC
>PVJD01016307.1:0-21513 GCA_004026545.1 Mormoops blainvillei | reverse complement strand
GCTGAATTTTAATGGCTGTGGGTTGAATGATTTACTCGAGTAATTCGACTTTTAGGTGGATCACAGCAGCACTTAATGATGCAGAAATTTTTTTCTGGAGCACAATCGGTTGGCACGATGTCTCCCGAAACTTCCAAAGGTTTTTACTTCTCCTGGGCAGCTCTGCGGTACTTTGTGTCTTTGAGCCGCGCTGATTGGGGCGCCCTGCAGAATGCCTGCTTATACCCTCATTTCCAGAAGAGGAAATTACGGCACAAGAATCTATTGGCGAGTTGGACACAGGACAGGGATTGACTGTTTATGCCCCCTTGGTTTTTAATTCACTTACAAAACCGTCTCGGTTAACCAGACGTCAAAATGTAGCTAAAAACAACACGCAAAGAGCAAGGGGTCTGATTTTTTGAGTGGAATGGCGCCGGCTCAGCCCTCCGGGGTCAGTGGGTGCTCAGCACCTTACAGGCCCAGCTCGGCCTCTTAACTAAACAGCGGTGTCTGTCTCTGCCCATCAAGCCCACGGACATCTATCAGCACAGGGATGCAAAAGGCCGAAGCGGAATGCTTGTCCCTCCTTACAGCCCGGTGTGTATCCTTCTCCACTTCAATCCTTGCTTCCCAATATATACAGTAACTGACACACATGCATATGGGGCTTTTGCTTACTGGTTTGCTTGGACTAAAATGTGACCACAATGCCCACATGATTCAGTAATGTGAACTGACTCACTTGTGAAATAAACACGCATCTGCTGGCTAAGTCGAGAAAGCACTGCACGATTTTAAAACAATACGGCGACATAAATAACTAAAAATAAAAACACACACGTGTTGGTGTTTGGTCAGTGCTTCGTGCGCACCTGAAGCCATTTCTTCAGGGTTCCCAGCAATGGGGAAGCACACGGGGCGGTTCCTGATCCCAGGCGTCCTGACGTGTGCTCTCCACACACCGGGCTTGTCCCCTTGCGGAACACTCACCACGATGTGCGGTTTTAATTCCTTTTACTTGTCTCCTTCGCTAGAGTGAGGACACAGAAGCCAAACCTGAGTTCTTCACTCTAGACCCAGCCCCGTGTCGGCACTTGGCCTGACACACAGGAAGCACTCGGATTACTAAATTAAAGGGCAAATCAATGCACAGGTACGGGGAGAGGGTATTTCCTTCACAGCACTGGTCGCTGTATAAAGTCACGTACTCCATTTCTGGGTACCCACGTTGACCTGTTTCCCGTGGTCGGAACACCCGCTAGAACGGAGCCCTGACGTGCACAGAGCACCTTCACCTGTCCAGCGCTCACAGACAGCTGCGTGAGCGGCGTGCGAGTGCCCTGCCCGGGAAGGAGAGTATTTGAGCTCTTATTCTCTGAAGGAACTCACCAGCCTCTGACACGGCCTCGCCTCTCTCTCTGTTTCCCTGCTATTATCTTTCCCCTCATCTATCTCATGCTTCCTGGAGTGGCACCTGGTACAGGGTGGGCCCCTGAGACGGGATGGGTATGAGCCCCCTAGGCTGTAGTCCGAGAGGGAGTTGAAGAAGCTACGCCATTGTCGCTGAAGGAGGAGGAGAGGAGCCGCAGCCAAGGACCTCGAAGGGGCTCGAAAAGGCGAGGGGTGCGTGTTCTCCCCCCAAACCCCCCGAGGGACACAGCTGGGCTGACACCTTGATTTTCACCCACAGAGGTCTGTGTTGGGCTTCAGACCTAGGGAACTCCAAGAGAATGAATTCGGGCTGTCGTAAGTCACTAGGTTTGTGATCATTAGCCACGGTGTCAAAAGACAACTATACCACGTTCAGTCCCTATCTGCTTAACTTGCGCATGAACGCATGCAGGCACGAATGAATGCACGCACTGGGATTCGTAAATGCGACCCCAAAGAGGAGGTGACTGTGGCATTGGGGCCACAGCATCTAACTCGGAACCAATGAGATCCGCGTTGGAGCCCTGGTTCCAACGATGGCGATGGGAAGCTGTCTGAGGGGGCGACAGAATTGTGATGGGGGGCGATGCTGGGGAGGAAAGACCGTGGGTTTTGTGCCGGACACACCTGGGTCACACCATTCAGACCTCTCAGGGCTGTGAGGGCCGCAACAACGGTGGGGTATGGGAGCCATCACTTTTGTAAACGACCGTCCAGGCTGTAGAAAGCACACAGCTGCTTCATCTCTTGTAACCAATCTCACCTTCGTCGTAAGCGAGTATGCTGTGCTGAACAACAATGGGACCGGACAGGAAGGAACAGGGAATAAACGCTTCCCCGGGCTTTCTCTTTCCTCACTCTTCCTTTCCTGGAAAAATGGCCCTGGGGTCCCGTGTGAGGCCATGAGGCCACGCGGCTGAGCCAGGAGGCAGCCTCGGCATGGCGCTACAGAATGGCCGCCATCCTCACAGGTCTCCATGGGCCCGGGCTCTGTCTCCAGGGCACTGGTGCCTGCTGACCGCCACTGCTAGATGTCCTTGTGACCCCTCGCTGGCTTGGTCCTCCCAAGCTCACACACTGACAAGATCCCCGAGCCTCCAGCGCACCCTCCCTCTTGCCCAGGTGGGCTGTCCGTCCTCTCGGCCCTGCCACCCCAACTACCTGCCGCCAGGTACACTGAGGTGAGCTCTCCCAGTTTCAAGGCAGAAATGAGGTAAAACCACATCCACTTTCTGTTTTCCACCTCCCTGGTGACCTGCTTCCTCTGGGGGTTTCTGACCCAGGGGGGCCAACCAAACACCCACATCAGCCACGCTCACTGCCTCTCCAACCCATCCCCCACCCCCCCGCCGCCACCACCTCCCAGGACCAGAAAGGCTGTGAGCTTGGAAAAGTTTGTAAAGAAAAAGGATGCAAAATGTCTCAATAACAATTTTATACTGATATATGTTGAAATGATAATATTTTGGATATAATCAGTTAAATAAAATCTTAAAATTAGTTTCACTTTTTTAAAAACTTTTTTAATGCGACTACTAGAAAAGTAAAAATCACATGTGTGGTTCATTTTATATTTCTGTTGGGCAATGAACTTTCTAATTCTGTTGGGAGATGCTGACCTAGACAAGAGTATGATCATTTATCGGAAATGAAAAATATATCAGTTAGCATTCTAAAAGGATTGTACCAATCTCAGCATTTATTGTTTTTTTTTTTATTAAAAGCATTTTTTTAGGACACTTGTGCTTTTCCCAACAATACTTACCTGTATCTTTTGCTTCTCTATCTGTTGGATTTATTAATAGTTTACTGTTTCAACCAGCACATAATGTTAATGAAATGGTATTATGAAATTACTTTGCATTTTCAGCATTTATCACGGTTAGCCGATTTTTTTCAGGTTCCGGTTATCACCAGTTACTCTTTTATGTTTCATCAAAGTCCATCAATTGCGTGCGTGTGTGCTTATGGGAACCGTGTAGGAGTCCAGGAGTTTCCACGTTAAGCAGCGTAGACCGGGAGAAAAGGCTCAGCTGTAGGAGGTTAGCAGTTGGGTCAAAATGTGAAAACCTACCACTGATGAGTTCTGTGACCTCAGACAAATTACTTAATTTCTCGGTGTCTTAGTTAATCTCATTTGTGAAATGAAGATGACAATGATAGTTTGTGGGACTTGGCTAAAGAATCGGACGAGGAGGGGAAGAGTTATTATTGTCGTAGGCACCATGAAGATTTCTGTTCGCTGGGTGACTGCGGGTAAACCTACAGGGTTAAAATTATGTCTTAGGATGGATACTATGCATCTGCGGGGAGGAATAATAAATCCGACGGCCTGACTTACGGGCAACGGGAGTAAAGGTCCTGGCACTTTGTATTTGAAAATCGGGAGCCAGCATCCACTGCCTTTTCACTATCCTTAAGGGGCACTTAACAAAAAATTACATAATCGCGAACACAGACTTTATCAAGTAGCTGATGTCCCTGAATGGGCGGCAGATACTCGGGAGGCACAAATGCGAGGCCCCGAACAACCACCGCAGTGTTCGGGACCAGCTGGCGCATGCAGTTAAGATCAGAGCATGCTCAGTGACTCGGCTGTCCCCAGGACAGTGGCCGATTGATGGCCCGGTTGTGAAGAACAGCCCCTTTATCACCGACACATTGACCTTATCCCTGAGGTGCAGGCGTAGCTGATTCTACAAGGGGACCATTTCTATCCAGTATGACCTCCCTTCCCCGGTAAGATCTCGTACGTGTGGTGCTTTTTCTACCAGCCAGAAGGGCAAAAACCCTTTAGCTCGGAAAAAAAAAAACCCTTTTTGTCGTCTATAACGTTGAAGCCCGCACATGTTCACCAATGAAGATTCATTTTTCCATACACCAGATAAAAAGTAAGAAAATATTTAGGTAAATAAACCTGCTGTCGTATTTCTGACCGTGACACAAGGAAACGAAAACTACGTGACGTGAAGCATCACGTGCAAGCAAAAGATACTTGATTCCTACGACTTTAAGAGCCTCATCATCCCAAAGATTTAACAACTGCCAATCAGCAAGTCAGGAGCTAAAGTTAATGGGTAAAAAACCAACCTGGAGAGCTTTAACTACTACAACGTGTGCTCTAAGATTGTTAGATGAATTTAGGAATTAGTCATAGTTTAATTTATAGGCAAATAAAGAAAGTGGACCCTGCACAATTATTCACGTACGCACGTTAAACACTTAAGCTTAACACCAGGGAAAAGAAGTTCGTGGTAAAATGGTAAGAGCACATCTCAGTGTGACCGTGTTTAGGAGGCCACGCAAGGACATGGCGGTGAGACGGTGGGCAGTGCCACCTGAGGGGCGAGGCCTCCCAGACACCGACTGTGGAGGCACCTTGACCTTGGACTTCCAGCCTCCCAAACTGGGAGATAGTAGCTCCCATCGTGTAAGCCGCCGGGTCTGCGGTATTTTGTTATGGCAGCCAGGCCGATTTACACACCCCTCCCGTCCCTCAGCCTATCTAAGTGTTAAGCACCCTGAGATCGGGGCTGCCCCTCCGGACATCATGGGTCCTCAATAATTGCGTATTACGGTGACTGATAATCAAATCAATTATTGTCAGTATTTTGGAAGTGAACCAATTTATAACTATTCGATTTTTATAAAGTCCATATTTCTTCTTTAAAATGTGGTATAAGTGCTATAAAATGATAGGGAGGCAAAGCGGGGGAGAACGGGAGACCTCAATAATAGTGTCAACAATAAAAGAAGATAAAATAAAGCTGCAATGAAAAATAAAGAAACCTTTACGGATTATTCAATACGTCAATCCATTACAGAAGGACTTAAAAGGCCCTGTGATTCCCAGCTGAATCACGGGGGTCGTTGCGAGGAAGCGCAACTTAATAGCAATGAACGCCCGAGCGCTCCAGGGCCGCTGAGAACGCTCCCATGCAAGAGATGAAGCCCGATTCGTGTGCGGTGGCTTCGGTTCCTGTTCTGTCCGGGGAGTGCGCTGGGATTTCCGGCTCGCTCCGGGAAGCCGACAGCGCCAGACCACCGTGCCAGGGCCGCGCGGACCCCCAGGGCCTGCTAGGAGTCGGCGCTCCACCAGGATGGGCCGCGCGGAGCGAAGGGCCGGCCCGGGGGCGTGGGGTGCCGCAGGGGCCCAGCGCGCGCAGGGGGCGTCGCAGAGAGAGCGGGGTGGTTCGGATCCCGGCGCCAGCATACACCGGCGTGGGACTCGGCGAGTTACCGCTCCGTTTCCCTGAGCCTTGGCTGGGGTTCGCATCTTTAATCTGCAAACTGCTGTACCTACGGCATATGGGTGAGGACCGAGCAAGAGAATCTGTGTCGACCGTCGGTGCTGGCCCACGGAGGAAGAGGCCCTCGCTCGTTAGCTGCTCTTCACACAAATACAGTGACCCGTTTTAGGGTAAAACAAGAGTCAAAAGGGTCTGCAGTTTCAGGGCTCGTTATGTGTAAAGGCGTATTCTCCGGTTGGCAGCCGGAGGGTCGGAAGGGACGACGAGCAGGACGCTGAGGGCGTGGCCGCGGGCAGCCAGAGGCTCCGCCTGGACGCAGACGCCTGAATGAACCACCTTCCAGGTGACTCCGTGGACCAGGTATCAGGTCGCCCTTCCAGGCAGAGACCAGAGAGCCATGCTGCGTCTTTTTCCAAAATCAGACCCACCGAATCTGCGAGCCCAGAAGGTTGTTTGGTGCCAAGTTTGGGGTGGTCTGCTCGGACCAGTAGTCATGGGACACCGGTCCAGGTTGAAATAATGGCTATAGTTGGGGGTTAATAATCATCTGTAAGCTTTAAGTCAGCCCATTTTTTGTTACCTAATCTCTAATAAATACTGAATCGTACATGGAAGTTAATCTGCAGAATGCCCAGCTATACATTCCATTTCCGGTACGTGGACCCAGCTACACTATGGTCTAGAAGGTGAGTTTGTAAAGGTCAAGTATGCTTTGGCCACGGAGTGTCTCCACCCCTACGGTGCTACATTTAGAAAGGAGATTGGAGAGAAAACACACACAATGGTGTTCTAACTATAAAGACAAAGAAATAGAACTGAGTTATCTTAAGTCTGCCAATCCGTGTGTCTCCTTGGAGTTTCTAGGTTTAACTTAATGGAACAACGCAACAAAACAACGAGATATTTCATTACAAAGAAATAACGAAATAATGTGAGTGCGTAGTATTTTTGTGGGCTAAGTGCAAATTTTAGTTCGCACATGAAATATCATACTGGGCGTTTCTGTCTTTTAAATTAAAATATATTTCCATTTAATCGTTTAAAGCTGAAAAATGAATCAATAAAATAATGTTTACTTCTATTATCACATAACTACCCCTGAAAATAAGCTTTTCCACAGAGAGGAAGGGGGGCTCAGAAACGATTTGCTTTGGTGTCGCATCTGCTCGGCGACCCACCGAATACGGGGAGAAATTCTTCAATTAAAGAGGTGAGACGAGACTTCGAAACAGAGATCGGCCTCCTCCCGGAGGTCAGGAGCTTTTGTTCCCACTACAGAGCCTCGGAACCCCCTTCTTCGGAGTGGGGAACCCCCCGCCACCTGCCTCCTAGATGAGAGAAAATATTCTGGCCCACTGCCCGGGCCAGAGGGAGCCGGAGGGCAGCCGCCTCGGAGCACGGAGCGCCGGCCTCGGCAGGAGACCCACCCTCCGTCCACCAGACACGCCCACACAGGAAGCAAAGAGGCGGGTCAAGTGGGACGCCGTGCCCCGGTCAGGCGCGGGGCAGCTGTGCTGGGCCGGGGTCCCTCAGTCATGGTCCTCGCCACCCCTTCCTGGGGTCCGCCTCCGGCTGTGGCTCTGCCCGCTCGGGTCCCGTCTGCTTGTCCCTGGACCTAGTTTTTCAGCCCGTCCTTTCTCCTCCTTTTGTCTTCAGCACCCGGACTTTCTGTCATTGGTACCAAATACACTAGCGACCAATACAGAAAAGGAGAAGACTTTGACCAAGCAAATATGCAGGTAGGAGGGGCTGGGGATGTTAGAGACAGAGGGAAGAGCAAAAGCTAAAGTTTTAAAGCAGAAAAAAAAATATACTGGGGTTAGTAACTGGGAATGGTCTCGTGTAAACTGAGCTCAAGTTCATGTGAGCTGAGGACTGAGCTACGAAAGAGGGCATTAGGAAGGGAGGTGACCGGTCAGCTCGGGTGCCATAACAAAGTACTGCAGACCAAGGGTTCGAACACCAGACATTTATGGTCTCACAGTTCTGGATGCTGGAAGTCTGAGATCAGGGGCCAGCATGCTCAGGTCCTGGGGACAGCGCATCCCAGGCTGGCAGATGGCTGTGTTGTCACAAGGCTGAGGCAGTAAGCGCTCTGGTGTCTCTTCTTTGAAAGACTCGAGTCCCATGGTGAGGGCCCTGCCCTCATGGCCTCATCCAAACCTCCTTACGTTCCAAAGACCACAGCTCCAACATCCCAGGAGGGACGCGATCTGGCCACAGCAGAAGGGAGGACAAGCTTCGGCCAGGACCTAGAGGGCCTCGCTTGTCATATGCAGGGGTGTGACCCTTGAAGCGTGGGTGAGGGCAGGCCATGGAAAGCTTCCACGCAAAGGGAGACTTGCTTACGACCAGGCTGTAGGCGTGTTTGGGGGGGTGGGGGGCAGAGTGCAGGCGTTCCTCAGGAAGCCCTGCTGGGCGGCTCTGGCAGCGCGGCCGTGGAAGGCGATGTTAAACAGCTGGGGCCCGGCGGAGACGACGAGGGGCCTGGGTGTGAGAGGGATTCCACGTGGAACCAATGGAAGGGATCTGGCATCCGGGGGCGTGGGCCTGGGGCGGGGCTGGGATGGCTCAGGGGTTTGGGGCTCGGGGAGCTGGGAGGGCAGGGGTGCCAATAATCGAGTCGGAAGAGACAAAAGCGGGAACCAGTGGGGAGCCGGGGAAAGCCCACAAGCCTGGGTTTTGAAACACCGAGCTTAAGAGGCTGAGGGGGCGCCACGGAGCTCGGTTCAGGCTGGGAAATGAAGCCTGGCCCTCGGGAGAGAGGTTAGGGCCAGGGCGGGAGTGCTGCGCATCACTGGGAACGGCGTGGGCGAGGCCCCGCATGAGATGGCCCTTGGGAGGGGTGGCCCAGGGACGAACAGAAGGTCAAGGGCGGAAACCTGGCAAAGGCTGGTGGACGGCTTTCTGACATCGCAGTGAACCATTTAACGAGGACGGAGGCAACTCTGGGAAGTGCGGTGTTCTCACCGTCCTAGGAAAAGTTCCCACAGGAGCGGGAGGTCCCCATCTGCGTGCTGCTGAGGGGACCGGCGAGACAAGGAGCTGAAGATGCACCCGCTGCTGAGCAGGGTCTGGGGGGTTGTCTGCATAGAGTGCATGGGGGTGGGGACAAAACCCACGTTGTGACCAGGTCATAAGGTGAGGAGGTATAAACTAGTCTTTCTAGAAGTTTCTTTCAGAAGTGGATGGTAGCTCGAATCAATGGAAGATTTTCTGAGTGGCTCTTGGTTCTGCTTTTTGATGGCGGAGGCTTTCGCCTGTCTAGGGAAGTCATTTCTCTACCTCGCACAGAAGCTAATGGCACACACATCCGTCTGTGGAAAGATGCCCGATGCGTGTTTGGCAGAGGAAAGAAGGCTATAAATATACTCTCTGTACAGTGCTTAGCTCAGTAAGCGCTCAATAATAATAGATGTCACTTCTATCCTCTAAATGCCCGCATTATTACAGAGGGGTTTCTATGTATTATTTAAGGTTTTTTGTTCCCCTTCCAAGATTTTCTTCAAAGGGTGTAACAACCAACGGCTCAAAGCAGACTGAGTTCATAGTAGAAAGCCACCTCTTTTTATAACACCGTGGACCAGATGCTCAGAAATCACCTTGACTTTGAACTACAGCCTCAATTTAGCAGAAGTCTGACGACCGAAATTACAGCACTGTCATTCATTCCTCCGTGTTAAGGTGCTAAAAATGCACACCTGTTAGACACGGGGAGGCTCCCAGGAGATGCCTCCTGGCACCGCCTCCCCCTGCGGGGCCTCAGCCCCTTTGACCCTGAGTCAGAACCAGGGGGCGCAGCGTGGCGGCCATCAAGGCCTGGTGCCCCGTCCTCCCTCCAGGAGGAAGGTGGGGCCATTCTACTGTGAAGACAGCGGGGAGCCGAGTGCCCACCTGCCGCATTCTCTGTGGTGTCAGACCAGAGGTCGCTGTCCTCCTGGCCAGGCCAGCCCCCTGCCAGTGACTGAGCGCAGAAGAGGTCTGAAGGTTTGGCCATTTGTGCCCAACCCGGGGCAACCTCTGCTCCAGCGTGGCTGCGGCTGGGGCCTCCCGGCATCACGGGGCGAGACGGTCGCCACCCAGTCCGGCTTCTTGCCTCTATCTGTCGTGAGTGCCGTGCCCCTCTGACCCTCCGATAAAGCTCTGAGGCTCCTGATTCCATCTCGGCTTCCACTCCTTGGAGGTTCCTGAGAGCAGGGACCAGGGCGCTGTCTAAGGAAGCGGGTGTTAAGATGGGGTTTGGGCACGTGTCCGGGCCAGGCGTGAGAGCCCCGCCCTGGGTGACAGGTGAGGCAGATCAGCCCCCGTGGGTAGCAATCCAAGTGCTGAAACCCACGGCTGGTAGTGACTTGGGAGGACGTTCTGGTGGGGACAGGGTGACCCACTCATGCTGGTTTGCACAAACCTTTCCTAATTTTGGCCCCGAAAGTCCAAAGTCACCCTGGGTGGGAGGGATGACCACAGGCCGTGGCGAAGCCCAGGGAAGCAATGCCTGGAAGAAACGCAAACCTGACAGAGCCCTAGAAGGGCCTGTTGGTGCCCCACAGAGGGAAACGGACCATGAGGGAGGTTGCCCAGCAAATGGAAACTGAGTCCAAAGGCCAGAGGGCCTCTTTGGTAACTTAAAAGGGGCCTTTTGTTGTGCCGTGTGAGAAAAAGAAAAGGCCGAAGGCCAAGCTTCTGATCTGTAGGTAAGAGTCAGGGCTCTTCCAAGATGACTGAATGCTCAGAGAAGGCGGGTCTATACTGCCAAGGTCAGGACCCTGCTAAGGAAAGTCTAAGGTCTTGACACAAGGGACAGGACATCTGGGTGGATGTGCCTGAAGATTTTGGCTCACGGGGCTCTCCCCGTGCCAGAAGACACCCTCACATCTCATCTCTGACCAGTCAGTTCCCAGCATGACTCCCAGCCCCTACCCCATGGAGTCTTGTGATTTTGCCCAACAGACTCTGTAACCCACACGCCACCAGGAGCCTGGTTTCTGAGCATTCGCTTCCGTTCTCCGGGGCGGCGCCATTCCCAATAAAATAGCCCCTGTCTCCACGGTGGTTCTCAGTGGCCAGCATTTGGCTGTGCCAGTGTGGGGGGCGGGGAGCCGGAACGGACTCCTGTTCGAAGACACCCCTCGAGACGCTGTGGCGCTGGAGGAGTCAGAGGTGGAGCACACGGTGTGCAAGCCCCTGTGTCCGCTCCTACAATTCAGGAGCAAAGCCAGGCCACCCGTGGCACGGGACAATCTTGTCCTTTGAAAAACAGACTCGGGCGCATTATTGGGCCTGGCCGGGATGGTGTGTTTGACCCCGGGATACCAAACGACCACACGCTCAGAGCTGCCCTTCCCCGCCTGTGATGTGACTGGAGAGCAAGACGTCAGTATAAATAAGTAGAAGGGTCATTTAGAGAAGACAGGCAACACCCCGGCAAAGGTGTGGCGCATCCGCGTGTCTTTAATCATGTGCTGCTTAGTATGTAATAACCGTGGGTGTGCAACTTAAACAATTGTACGTGTGCAATTTCAAAGCAGCATGATCACAGTCGTATTATGACAAACCATGGTTTAATATCTGGGCCCTCGTTGGGCTGGGAACGCGTTAATTCGTCAGATACAGGATTTAAAAACATGGAGTTCATGGAGGCTTGGGGGGGGCGGAAGAGGGTCGATTATAACAGGGGTCTGAGGTTAGTGAACTATTGGGTCCAATGGGCCTTTCGTATACACCCCCCCACCCCCACCTTAGCTGAAGGGTGCAGGACACACGTCAGTCGGCTCATGACAGCGGTGGCAGCACCAGCAGCCCCGGTGACAGTACAGCAACCATGTTACACACGGGCGCTCGTTAAACACCTCCGACGCATTACCCAGCGGACGCAAATCCGCTCCCTTGGACCCTAGTGCACAGGCACCTTACGCGCGTCAGTATCGGGGGGAGATTAGAGGCAGGGCTTGCGGATGGCGGCCAGGCCTTGGCCGCAGGTGAGGGTAAACAGGCCAAGGTGGGGCTGGTCTCACCCCCGCTCCCCGATCCCACTCCTGCAACTCAGTCCCTGACGGGTCTGGTGAAATCCAGAGCAGGCGCTCCCCCAGAACCCTGTGCCCCGCATCGGGGGCCTGGAACCAGATGGGAGGTCACGAAAGGAGGCCGACAGAAACCCAGCCCTGGCGGCCGAGAGCCATCGCTGTTGTGTGTGGCCCTGGTGAGATCACAGGAGACAGCTGTGGGGAGTGAGAACGGTCCCCGCGGAGCCAGGAGAGAGAGAGAAGCGACCTTTTTAGACCTTTCCACTAATATTCTAGCGGAAGGTTGTTTAGTGTCCAGGAAGTCCTCCCATCCTAGTGTATTCAAGACTTTGCTCTGCCTGCCACCTGTGCGTGGGGGGGACGCCATCCCTGCACCCCACCCACCTGGGCGGCCTTAAGACACACGTGGACTCAGCAATCCAGCGATGGGGGTGACGGGCAGGGCGCCGGCCCGGGGCTCCTGGAAGGTAGCTCTGTGGCCCCGTTGGGGAGAACGAGGTGCACAAAGGCCTCCTGGGAACCAAGGGGGGCGGAGGGCAGCCGAGGAGGCGGGAACCAGCTCCCAGGAAAACTGGGTCAGCTCCCCCTACGCCCTTGGAATCCAGAGGACGGTGTCTCATGCTGAACTTCAGAGTTGGTTTCTTATGCAGCAGTGGGACACGGGGACAGGCCAGCCAGTGAATGTAGCTGACCCTGCCCTTTTTTTCTTGTTTTTAAAACATTGTCAGAGAAATCTAAGGTCAGAATTAGGAGTGGCCTAAAGAGATCATTTTATGTCTTTTTGTTTTCAATTGTTGATAAGAGTAACTGAAAAGTCACCAAACATTATTCCTCACTCCCAACTTTGCAGTTCGTTTGACTTTAATCGGGGGGCGGAAGGGAACTTTACCCACTTTATATGAAAAAAAATGCCAAAAGGTGAAATTTAAATAGTATGCTCATACAACTAACACTGACTTATAAATTTAATGGTTAAGGATTAAATAACCTTCAGAATATTTTTTTCCTGGGACACTAACGGTGCTTGCAAAAATAGGCATGGGGATTCCTCCCCCGCCCCCCACCAAATGTTCTCAGTAAAGTGAAAGAGGACAACTGATGAAATTATCCCTAAACCCTTCATTAAAGCCAGATGCTAAGGGAAAGTTCGAGTTCCTTAATTTTATTGACTGATCCACAAAGGAGCATCAGAAAAATACCCCTCTGTTCTTATCCACACACTTCCTAACAGGACTCATTTATTGTTATTAATGTGTTTACAGATGTTTATAATACACCACATTTAGCAAATATATCTCTACCTAAATTCAGCAATACGTCTGTTTCCACAGAGACTGCTGGACGTACAGAACCCTCCCGTCTACCTACTTATCAAAGCCCTGGCAAGCATTTCATGAGACTGTGTAAGTTTGAAACGCCCTAATGTTTCTATTATAAAGTTTTTTCCCAGGGTGTCCCTGGTGAAGCTGAGAAGAAATACATATGTATATAGGTCCCCACAAAAGAGCATGCCCTGACTGGAAAGCCTACATTTGCAGCAGGAGGTCTGCTGGGTTGCCATGGCAGCCACCCACACTCACATGCTCACAGGGTGGCAGAGAAGAGAAAAGCAGTTAGTACAGAACAAAATCTATTGTTAAAAAGACAGCGGTTCCCCACAGTGTAATTACAGGCAGGAAGCCCGGCCTGTCGTCTGCCCGCGGTCTAATGCTGGAAGGTTCCGGGGAGTTGAGTGTCCCTAAGGGTCTCTTCTCTGAACACATCTGTGATCAGAACCTTGGGCTTTAATCCTGAGGGACGCTGAGCTTACGCGGGAGCGGGAAGGACGTCACCTGACCAGGCACATGTTGGGTCTAACTGATGTATTAAGTCCCTCTCTGGAGCATTTGAAACCACTGGAGTCGGGACAACTTGTGGTTCTACGGGGCTGGGCGTAACAATAGGACATACTCCACGGAGCTGTTATAACTCAAGGAATTAGTACAGATAATAAATATAATTTACATAAAGAATAAAGAAAGAATAAATTTTAATAATTCGTCAGTAAGAACTAGTCGTATGTAAATTAGCAACAGGGCAGCACTAGTGCCTGACGCATAGTAAATGCTCAGTACATGTTATTATTATTGTTATTACAGACATCTCCAGGCCTTAAAGACAGACCGGACCGGGGTGGTTTACGTTATAATCGGGATGTTCCCTAAATAAGTGCCAACAAGTAAGCTGCTAAAACACATGCCAGCAGACCAGAGGCAAGGCAAGATGGGAAGAATTTTCGGGTACAGAAAAGGCTAATGCTCTCTCCCACAGCAATGCCTTTGAAAGCGCCCCTTTGGCAGAATGAAGGGACCAAGCATTTTACGACACTAGCACACTCACCACCACTGGCAAACCTTGGTCACACAGTGAGATCTATCATCTCTAGAGGTAAGGGAAGCAGGTAACGGTATTGGGGTCCAGAGAGCATTCTGGAGTTTGTCTCAAGCCACTGGCATGATCACATATGTGTATGTGGATATCTTTGCAATTCATACCCAGATACGAATATGAACATTAGGTTTAGATGTGATGACAGTGAATGAAAGGTATTTTAGGATCTCAAATTCCCTGAAGCTATAAGTTTTCATTTGAAGCCTGAGAGGTTCTTCATATTCCAGGGGAGGTGGAACATGGAGTCAAGCAATTGAGTGAACAGGAAAGCATTTGCATGGGTCCCAGATCTGACATGAAGTCTTAGAATGTCAAAGCTAAAAGCAGAGCTGACGGGCTGAAGAAGAGCTGGGGGCACAGAGAGACGGTGAGAAGGGGGCACACGGAAGCCAGGAGACAGCGGGCGAGGAGGTGGGCAGGGCGGAATTTGACCCTTCAATCTCTAAAAATTTCCTTATTTTATTTTTTACATGGTCTTTTATTTTTTTGAAGTTTATTCAATTTATTGGGGTGACAGAGATTAATAAAATATAGGTGTCAGTGGTACAATCCTGTAACACATCATCTGCATATTGCACTGTGTGTTCACCACCCCAAGTCAAGTCTCCTTCCACCACCATGTATTTGGCCCCCTTTACCGTCTTCATCCTCCCCCAACCCCCCTTTCTGGGGATATTTTAACAAGTTCACACAGCGAGGCACAGAATTTACTTGGCTTAAAAACTTTTAACATGTTAAAATGCATATACTTCTGGCCTCCAAAGGCACCTGCCATTACGAACGTGACGTGCAATGCCGCATATGCCCTCCTAACTGGTCCTGTGATTAGGAATCTGTGCTCCCAGCGTCAAGCAGAGTTGTCACAGGTATATTCTCTCTGCTCGTAGAGGCCACCTGCCATGACTGCAGTAGGAGCATTAGAAACTTTTCCATAATCTAACAGCTTTCGGAGGGTGAAAATAATTCTGATTTTTTTTTCAGGTCTTTAGAAGTCACCAAATTTGGTTTCAGATTGGTCCTGAGATCTCTTGTCCATGAGTTGAATGCAGCAGGAAGGAGTTCTCGGCACCATCAGAAAGGAGAATCCCCAGGACATTTAAACTCTCTCAGCTTCGCACGGCAGCTTTGTAAAGGCCTACAGAGCACACTTTGGGGGTCTGGCCCCAGAGATGCAAGGCAGACAGATCCTGGTGATACGGGGACAGGCTGAAGGCACCGACACCGAGGCCAAGCGCTGCCCACCAAGGCCCTCTTCCTCAGCCTGCAGATCAGGGAGGCACTTACCTGCGACCACCCACTTCCACCTGCAGGTGCTAAGACCACCCACTTCTGCCTGCAGGTGCTAAGGCAGCTGCCCTGGGGCCTGACTCTTATCAACATAATGGCAAATGCTCAGGAATCCAGGAAAAACCATGACTGATCAGGACAGTTTGGCTAGGTCTACAAGAAAATAGGACAACACGGTTGCCCTATTACAATATAGTTACCAGTAACAAGAGAACTTGCTAGAAACAGCATGCCCCTTTCTCAGCCCCAGCAGAGAGTATCAGAGCTTGAGCACGCAGCGAAGAGGCCTGGGTGCTTCTCTCAGTGGTGCTATGACAAGTTTATGGGGACTGCGACCAGACAAATTTGTTTCCAGTAACCCCTCTTTAGTATGAAGATGAACATACTCTCAAAGAGAAATGCTAATGGCTGTACTTTTTAATACAACCAACAGCCCACACATAATCTCCTGAGAGTCAACCGACTTCATTTTATTCACAGCACAAACACCGATTATTAGGCCTAAATCAAATGGCCCCCAGGAAGCGGCCAATGGAATCTGCCCCCCTGGGACAGAAGGGGACAGGCAAGGGGCGGCCTGCAGTCGGCACTTACAGTCAGGTACATGGCCGCGTAGACGCTGAGGGCCGCCTCCTTGGAGGGGAAGGTCTTCCGGGCCCTGGTGATGAGGTCGGGGTTGCCGGTGCAGGCCTCCGCCCCGCTGATGAACTGCGTCAGCTGCTGGCAGCCCAGCGCCGTGTAGTTGGGCTTGCACAGGGCCAGGAAGTGCGGGGCCAGGTTCCCTGTGACCACCTGCCCGGCGTTCACAAAGATGTCGGTGGCGAACAGCCCGAACGTGTAGATTCCTGGAAGAGAACACACCATTTGCACGCTCTGCTGTTTTGGGTTTCAGTTCAGCACACCAACAAGGGGCTCTTTCGGGAACTATAACGCGGTCATTCCTGCCCCTGCACATGTCCCATCCCTCGCCAGAGCCTGCCCTGGCTCTCCGGAGTATGCTGGGGGTGTTTAATTCTTCAACGTCCTGAGCTGCTCGCCACGGGCCACGTTTCTATGCGTGGCACGTGTCTAAGACTTGAAATAAAAGAAGAAGATACAGCCCTGGCTGGTGTGACTCAGTGGATTGAGTGCCAGCCTGCGCACCAAACTGTCACCAGTTCGATTCTCAGTCAGGGCACATGCCTGGCTTGCAGGCCAGGTCCCAAGGGGAGCACATGAGAGGCAACCCCACACTGATGTTTTTCTCCCTCCCTTCCCCTCTCTCTAAAAATAAATAAATAAAATTTTAACAAAAAAATAAAAAGAAGAAGATACATTCTAAGCCTGTGTTTGGGGAATGCAATTTTTTAAATGGGGTGAGGTTTCCTCCAAGAGAGCTGTCTTTCCCCTTCTGCTAATGTTAGCAGTCTTGATTTTCCCCCATTTTGAAAACATTTTTTAATGTTTTAACGGCACCAACATGAAGCGAAGCAGTGGTCTCCCTTTGATGTGCTGCTTAAACCCCTTCAGGCTGATATTATCTCGGTAGGGGGTGCCCATTAGGAATCAGATCCCTCACAGTCGGTCTTCATTGAAATAGCAGTGAGAATATGGCTCTCAGAAACACGTTTTTAAAAGTCACATACCATCTAGAAACTTAGTCCCATCTTCTCTTTTATGAACTGAATTTTAATTTATCAAATTTGAGGCAATTGAGCAAGCAATAGAGAAATCAAAATGATAAGTTTCCAATGATCTTCACAGTATTAAAATTTACATTCTCTAGTTACCTAAGGTATAAAATTAAGCACAGGAATGTTTTTTCCTTCACTTTTCTAAAGAACTTGACAGTTTACTCAAATACTAAAAACACTTTCTGCATTCAGTGTCATTGGTCATTGTTGTCCAAACTTATCTTTCTACTTAGGCAGGGCAGATAAATTAAATTCTTTGGCACCCTTTTCAATTAAACTTAGAGACACAACCTTCAAAAATGTGGTACCAATGTAAAGAAATCCATTCTCTTATAATTTCGGGAAATACAAGAGAAGTCATTAGGACATTTTGAAACTACCCCAAAATAATACTCCCCAAGCAATTGGTCTATTAAAAAGTTGTATAATTCTATTATAATAATTAGATGCTTTCCTTCTTAGCCCTAGATTTCTGGATTGTTTATTTCCTAAGCCTATACATAATTATTGGCTATTATGTAAGAAATCGCCAAGAAAGTAGCACAGGGTCAAATAATCTCCTAGCATTAGATGCATGACTATCCTTTTAACATTCAAAATATTATGTAAGAGGATGAAAGGTTCAGGCACACAAATGAGCACAGAGCAAAACTCTGAGTATGAAATGACAGTGAAACAGAAAGACTTTAGTTCTCTCTTTCTCTAAAAAGCTGAAAAGGAAATAATTAAAGCCCTTTCTTTACATCTTACCAGCCTTCCATGAGTCATACGAGTAATGTTAACAAAAGCAGAAACTTGGGAGAGGCGGGGAAATGAAAGAGAATGAAGCCAATCAGCTGCTCACACGCACAGCGTCTCCTCCCCGACACCGCGGCCCGGACCAGAACCTCAATGACAAGTGTTCGTCACGCCGAGGCTAAGAGGTCCTCATCCTCTTTAGCCAAACCATTCTCTCTGGCTGGTGTGACAAGTTTTTATGTTTGGAGAGAAATATCTGGTGAGGATAGGGAAATGGCTCGATGCCTGTCAAGTTCCCAAATTATGCTTTAGGATAAAAGTGTCAGTGTGTCAGGGCCACAGCCAATACTGTTGACTACAAGGTGCTTTTTCAAATGCGGGCCCATGTGAGCATCTTCTGTGCTCAGAACAAAGAACCGTAAAGAGTGATGTCCTATTACACAATTACGGTCTGCCCATAAGCTTCCTGTTTTATTATAACGCACTGGAAAACCCAGACATGGCAAGCAAGAGAAGAAGAAACAGAGGAAATACTCTGAAACAGTTCATAAAGTCATGTAACTAGGAAACCTGGGGAGAATTGAAAGCACGCTGTGCGTGTGCCGTATATTATTTAGAAATACGTGTGCAAATGCGGAAAATATTTTTACTGACCTGGGTATAATATAATTTACTTGACACGTTTTTTAGGAAAGTGTGAACTTCATCATTGATACTGTTAAGTATATTACTGCTTCTTTTGTTATTAAATGGCTCTCATGCAAAGATGAGTCAAGTATTGTTGCATATGGAAAAAAAACACCTTTTTAAAGTTAAAGTTTCATATGAAAGTTCTCCCTTCGACAGTATAAGTGATGGCTTTGGAGATATATAACTTGATGGCAATGAAAAGAACAGACTGAGCAGAGAGCACCTTTCATCTTCAGAGAGATTTAAAGGCACAATGACGTTCGATTAGTCTTTAAGTGGGTTTATGCACAGATCAGTTGATCTAAGCGTAATAACTGAAAAGCCTTCACCTTGATCCCACCGATATGAGAAATATACTGAAGGGTGACAGTATCCTTAATCTCAATATCGATCAGAATTTATATTAACCGTATATATAGACACACTTTTATCTGATAACTCCAGGAAATAATCATTTATATCGACTTTATTGTATCAGTTAAAAAAATCTGTCTTGGTCAAGTTTCTATTGAATGGAGATGATTTTCGGCAGCTCATCAACGTTCATCTACACCTAGTGCAGGAATTTGAGACCGAAAGCTAAAGTATCAGTAAATCCCGTCCTCAAATAAAATCCTCAATACATTTTTGTTGACTTAAAAAGAAAAAAAAAACAGCTCAGAAGCTATGCATCGAGTGTGACATATCGTAATTAACAACCACTTCATTTCTTTTATTTGCCAAGCTCTTTTCCTGTTCTTCCTGCCATTCAACAAGCAAACAAGATTCTCATTTCTCCCTGTAAACACAGTAAATCATTCCTTTTAGTTATGTAATTTTTAGTTTCTCAAAAACATATTAAACACGCAAGTGCGATGTTCTTCCGTCCATAAAGTTATATGAACATGGCAACTGAAATGGATTTTTACATAAATTTGAGAAGTTAGTATTATGCCGTGCTTATTTTTAAAACTAAACTGAGACAGTTCAAAGGAAATGTAACCTAATATTTGCATACGGTTAAAATGCTGGTCATTTTAAAGGTTAGTTTATACATAATCATTGTGCCAGCAACAACGAAAACAGTTCAGTGAACACCTACCAAGAAATCGTACAGTTCTCCGCACCAGTGGGTTAATATAGCAACAGTCTCCAGTTAAAATAGTTTTCTCCTGGTTTTCAAAATCCCTTGTGGCCAGTTGCAGGCAAAACACTGCTGTCTCTCCAACTATTATCTTGAAAGAAAATGAAAGGTTAAAGAACGTTAGAATGTAACCACTGTAAAGGCAGAGCATTTTATTTCTTAGAAAAAGGAGCTTCTTCGAGTGTCACGATCTCAGTATAACACAGAACCACATTTGCTTTGCCAATCCTGTTATTAGTGCCTTTCCCTATGTATATAACCCATATTTCTCTCAATGCAAGGGAGTATGAAACTGGTAAGTTACGAATACAAGGGAACTATGACCCTTTTGCTTTGTAAAAGGCCATTAAAAATGAAATCTACAAAGGACCTTTGCTCGACGGAAGCTCTCACTTGTCCTTGGCGTGTAGCGGCATCCCGTTTCGTTTTTAAGTGACTGTATCTTGCTTAAATTCGATGCTGCCATAAAAATCAGGACAATTCGTTAGGAGACCAGAATCTAAATTCAAGTCCAGACCTGTTCTGACCACAACCTCTGCCTGGGAACTTGTAAGTTTACCCTCTGGCTCTTCCGGGTTCAGCCAGATGAGTCCCAAGGCACCCTTGGGTCTCCATCACATTCCTCACCTTTCTATAGTTTTAAGGGGATGGTGTTGGGGCATGGAGCACACCCAAAGGGCCGTTACAGCTCCTGGGGTCACCAGGTCTCAGAGAACTGAGTAGGGACAAAGACCGTCCTGATGCTCAGACACACACGCCAGCCTCCCGCAAAGACCAAAAGCTCCTCTCCTCGCCCCTTCTGACTCCACTGCAGTTTCTCTGAGATTCTGTTTCCCATGAAATGTCTTCCCATTCCTCTGCAGGCTGTGCTTCTCACAGGCCTTGAGGGCCTAAGGACTTGGTCATTTCTGCACCAGTATCTGGAAGGGGTTCTTAATCTGGAGTCACAAAACCACCCTACCACCGTGAGGCACATAGTGGGTTTGCTTCCCCTCCTGGGAGTGGAGGGGTGACGGCACAGGAGCCGACGACAGGGAGGCCGAAGGCTCTGTGCCTCACAATTTTCCTTGGTAAAGTTCCCTTTCTCCTGAAAAATGATAAACGGAAGCTGTTTTCAGAGAGTTGAGGTGATGAGCAGTGTTACCTGAGATCCCCTGAGGCTCGGGAATGTGCCCCTCCCCTGCCCCATGGGCACAGTTCGCTGACCACGGGGCAGGGAGGACACGGGAAGGAGCCTGTACCAGCAGGGAAACTCGGCAGCTTCCCATGGGGCAGCTGTTCATGGGAGGCTCTCCTCCCGACCTTAGCAAAACTCCCCACTCACAGGATGTCAAAGAAAAGGTGGGGGTGGGGGCAGGGATTCCTCTGGGAGAGAGAGGAAGTACAGAGCTGTCAACGTTTGCGAAACGTCTCACACCTGCTCTCCCGTTTCCTTCTTGGGGGCTCACAAACCTTGTCCCGGCCCACACTGGCTCTGCCGTGGGAGAAGACCCCGGCCAGGCCCCCAGTTCTATGGGAAGCTCCCGTACCACCCCTATGGACAGTTGGTGTCTATCCACTATCCATGACAAATCGGCGTGGACTTGTGGTAAGACGCCCGGGGCCCCGACAGCTGCCCCTGCCCGGCCAGTGCCGCCTCTGACCAACGGCGCTTCCCAGAGTCTCAGCTGCAGCCAGACAGTCTGCAAACCTGCAGGCGAGAGCCGTGCTCCTGAATCTCAGCCAGACTGATGGGTGGGAACCCTACACTCCACAGCCCTCCAAACTGGGTCCCGCATCCCCTCCCGCACCCCGGCTTCTCACCGAGCCACTCTGCATTGTGCCTCACTGAACTCCGCGTGGACCCCGGGGAGCCCCTTGAGCCCTCACTTGCTTACCAAGCGGGACCC
>PVJD01016306.1:0-21515 GCA_004026545.1 Mormoops blainvillei | reverse complement strand
TACCTAAAATTTCTTCTAAGAATAATTAACTGATTAACATAAATCTGGTAAAAAATATCTGTTCTGCCTTTTAAACACTTAAAAAGTCCATTAAGGGGTACTTTACAAAAACAGATGCCATCTGGTGAACAAGTACACCTGGATGGGTTAGCTCAGGCAAAGGTGTTAAATCTCAATGCCTGGTATTCTGGGAAGTTTATGTTAAAGCCCAGACCCTAGTTCCACAGGAGATTTCCTATAAAGCAGGGGCCAGCAAATTGTGGCCCATTGAGCAAATCTGGCCCGAAGTCCAGTTTTATATAAGCTACAAGCTAAGAATGGTTTTATATTTTAATGGCTCAAAAAATTTAAATTAGAATTGTGACACGTGAAAATCATATGCAACTCAAAGTTTAGTGTCTAGAAGTACAGTTTGATTGGCACCCAGGCATGCCCGTTGGTTTACACATGGCCTGTGGCTGCTTTCCCACTAAAACAGCAGAGTGGAGTAGCTGCAGCAGGGACTGCATGGCACACAAAGCCTAAAGTGTTTCCATTTTACTGTCTGCCGTTACCGAGAAAGTTTGCTGACTCATGCTATAGAGGAATGGGGGGCTTGGGTCCTGATCTGTTTGGCAGAGTTCAGTCTGAAGAGCTAATTCCAGCTGTTACAGAATATTTATCTGGGCACTGAGTTCGAACTGAGCAGAGTAGAAGGAAGGGAGTAATTGTGTATGCGGCTGATGGGGTGGGGAGCGGTGAATCAGAGGTAAAAACTCAGTGAGAAAGGGCATTGCAGCCTTGAAAGACTGGCAGTTTTTGTCACTAAGAGGAAGGAAGAGACTGACTTGCAGCAGGAGAGGCTTGGAGAGGTGGGGATAATGGAGTGGGACAGTAAGGAACTCATAGAGCTAAAATAAGTGAAAATCAGTTATTGCTTTCCCATAGTGTCTAAGCCCCAGGAACCGCACGGAAGCAGCCAAAATGGATTGCATTCCAGCTGGGGGCAAGACTCGCTATTGATCGTAGACCCACCCTGCAATTCTGCATCTTGGCAGGAATTATTACTCTCCAAGAAATCCTGCCTAGAAGAGGCCTTCCATCACTTCCTGTTAACTCGAGAAAGCATTCCGGGCAGGATGAGGTCAGCAGGATGAACCTTTGTAGCACCAGCTCAAGAGGGAAGAATGTGTGAAGCTGAGTGAGTGCTCATCCAAATTCAACTCACATTTGTTTGATATGATGCACAGTGTTTGCATATAGTAGTGCCCCTTATCTGAGGGCTCCTTTCCGTGCTTTCAGTTACCCACAGTCTGAAAATATTAAGTGAAAAATTCCAGAAATAAACAATTCATAAGTTTTAAATTGCACGCATCTTTGAGTAGCGTGATAAAATCTGACGTCATCCTGTACTGCCCTGACCGGGTGTGAATCATCCCTTTGTCCAGTGTATTCGCACTGTGTGTACAGAACAATAAGACATTTTGTGAGAGACTGACTACATTCCTATAAATTTTATTACAGTATATTGTTATATTTGTTCTATTTTATTAATAGTTATTGTTGTTAACTCTTATTGTACCTAATCTATAAATTAAACTTTCTCACATGTATATACATATAAGAAAAAACATAGGCTACACAGGGCTTGTTACTATTCATGATTTCAGGCATCCATTGAGGGTCTCGGAATGTCTCCCTGCAGATAAGGGGGCATTACTGTGTATGCTGCCAGTCGATTATGAGCCCCAATTTATGGACGAAAAAACTAAGACTCAAACTGTTTGAAAATATTTTTACAGTATCACAATGCTAGTAAGTGAAAGTAACTGAAAGCAGCAGTGTTGGCAAATTAGACAGTGACCATGGGGTGAGAAGGGGGTAAAGAACGTGGTGGGGGAATTCCACTGCACATAGGGACCCAGGTGGCCACCCCTGGATCTAGGCCTTGAACTCTGTAGATGTAGATCATCTAGCAGAATGGGTCTGGGACCAGGGGTGAGCATATTAAAGACATTGTAAATGATTAAAACAATTCAAGCTCTAATTATGGGTGAAGGTAGAGTATTCCCTTGAATGTAGAATATTTTCTGAAAAGGAAAGGCTATTCACACAGCGATTAAAAACATGGAACTTGGAACCAGACTGCCTGCCTAGCAGCTATGTGAACTTGGGCAAGTCACTTAACCTCTCTGCCTCAGTAAAATGGGGCCAGCAATACTACCCCATAGGGTTGCTGTGAAGATTAAAAGGAGTGAATATTTGTAAAATGTAAATATGCCTTTATTAAATAAAGTAGATAATGGAGATCATTAGCAGTGTGCTTATAAACATTGAACAACCAGTTCTCTGGGGAACAATGTTTTAAAAGTTCTAATTTGTAGCATTTGTTGACTCCCATGCTATCAATACTCCCACAGTAGCAGGTTTCAAGCTACTGATATAGCATCATTGAATGCAAGATTGGAAAGAGGTAAGTACAGAGTCACACCATTATATGGTATTTCTACCATACAAATACAGTAAGAGCATGATCATATAAAATAGTCGCCCTTATCTGTGGGGTATATGTTCCAAGACACCCAGCAGATGCCTGAAACCATGGATAGCACCAGACCCTATATAGACTATGTTTTTTCCTATACATACATACTTAGAATAAAGTATAATATATAAATGAATCTCAGCAAAAAATTAACAATAACTAATAATAAAATAGAACAATAATAACAATAAAATAAAGGTTCCTTGAACACGAGCACTACAATACCATTATAATTAATCTGATAACTGAGATGGCTACCAAGTGACTAACAGGTGGAGAGCATATGCCGTGTGGAGAAACTGGACAAAGGGATGATTCATGTCCTGGGTGTAAGAGAATAGGATGGTGCAAGATTTAATCATTCTACTCAGAATGGTGTGCAATTTAAAAGTTACAAATTGTTTATTTCTAACATTTTTCATTTAATATTTTCAGACCATGGTTGACCACGAGTAACTGAATCCGTGGAAAGCAAAACCATGGATAACGGGGGAGTACTGCAACACAATAAAATAATTAGAAAATGATGAGTTTTGAGTATTAGCTTTGTTTTAAAAAAATTTAATTGTAAGTTTATGTAATTTAATTTCAAATATAGGCTATATTTAGCAGTTGGCTCTTAAATCCTGACATTTTAACCATTGACCTTCATGAGCAGTATAAAGCAGATTCAGCATTCCTGTACAGAAGGGCACAAGTTTAGAGACTCTGGTCTTCATGGCAAAAAGAGATCCATGCGATGAGTTGCTAAGTGGATAAGCCAAACCTCTGTGCTTCAGTGGACATGAAATTAAAGTCACAGTGGGGATACAGGTGACTACCTCATTATAGGTGGACCTCTCCTGGTGGCTGCAGGAGCTGATATCAGCTCAGCTCTGTCAACTCCTGGAAACCATCCTAGCTTGTGCATCTGCTCTTGCAGCTTCCCCTTGAAGAGGGTGGATTTCTGGAAGCCTTTTCTTTATTGTGGACCACAAAGGAGCCATAGCTGGATCACACTGGCAACACATCTGAACACAGTGAGGTGTGGGAATTTAGGTAGTGCTTTATCAACACTGGCATAATTCAAATGTATAATGATGGAAAAACAAAGCATGTTGTCATCTCATCCATATTTTTCCATTTCCTTCTATCCCTTCTTGACGGTCATCGGGATGTTGAATCGTTGTCCAGAAGAGGATGGTACAAAATGTGTTAGAGTTGTCCTTGAGTAAAAAAAGTTAACCTCTGGATATAGTCATAGATTTATTGTGAGAAGCCTCTTCAGCCTTCCCAATTCCTTCCTACACACACACACTGCATTAGTAGATCTTCAATAAAAAGTTTTTTATAAATGAATGAATAAATAAGTGAATTCAGCAATTTTGCCTTCAAACAATCAAAGGTGTTTTTCTTCAAGAAAAAGATCTAACTGTTGATGTCAAAAGGGTTCTCAACACAATGGTAGAATTACTGTTTATAACATATACTCCTTTGTCCCTATCTCCACTAGAAGAATATATTTCCCTATTCCATTGATGTTGGAGTTGGTCATGTGACTTACTTTGACCAATGATATGTTAGCATGCATGAGACAAGCAAAGTTTTAAAAACACTTGAAGTTTGGGCATGCACACTTGTGCCTCTGCTGTCACCATGAAAAGAACTTCCCTTGTGGAGTTTCTACCTCCTCAGTCTAGGCTGATGGATGAGACACATTGGGAAGAACAGAGTCCAGCCCATGGCAAGGCAAGCCTGACCGAGCCCTTGAGGCAGGATAGCCTATTAGAGACCAACGTAGAACATCCAAACTCAGCCAACTCACAGACACATGACTATGGTCGTTTGTTAGGCACCAAAAGCTGAATAATATAACCAAAAGTAGACCTTGAGGCTAAATGCTGAAGGACAATACACAGGGTCATAGGCCTGGTAAGAACTGTGTGGAATTAATACCTTTGTGTCAAGAGGTCACAAGCAGAGGGAACACTTTTTCAATTAATTCACCCATCTATTATCTTTATCAATAGCCTATCACATGCCAGATATTCTGCTAGATGCACAAATACAACCTGGAATTGAAAACCAAAATTCCACTCTTGAATTTGAAGAACATTACTCCGCTTTCATAATAGGAGCTTGGGGCGTGGCTACTCTAAATGTATGTAGTCCCTGCCTGTATTTTCTCGAATAAGGAATATATGAACCCCTGGACATTTTCTACTGGCATCTTTTTAGAGAGGAAGGGATGGAAGCAACTTTTTTCTCATTGTTTAAAAGGGCACTTGACTTATGTAATAGTTACAACTCTTTTTGCTGAGAGATGGAAACCCAACTCAAAGCAGGTTACACCTAAGAAGAAACACATTAGTCACCTAACAGAAAGGTCCAGAGAACTGCCATCAAGCAAAGACCGACCAGGGGGTTCAGATTGTGTCATTAGGACTCACTTTATCTCTGTTTCTTGGCTCTACTGTTCTCCGTATTGCCCTTATTCCCGGAGTCCTTGTGGTGGAAATATGGCAGACAAAAATTCCAGGCCTTCATCATCCCAAGTTCAAATCCAAAGGAAAGGTTTTTTTCTGTACCTCCCACCAAATCCAGAGATTGACTCTGACTGGCACTGTTGGCTTCCCTTGAGTCACATGCCTATCACTGAAACAATCATTGTGGTTGAGGAAATGAAATGTTCTGGTTGGCCAGGATCAGTTATGCGTCATGATTGTGCCTCCCTTCCCTAAAGAGCTATAAGCAAAGAAGGAAAAGAGAAAAGAGGAGCAAAGTTACCAGGTGAAAGGAAAGTGTGGATAAAAAAGAACGATAAATATTGGTTACTTTAAAAGTAAATGTGTAGGTACATTGATTAGTTTTATCCTTACCCTAGGATATGTATATTGATATGAGAGAGAGAGAGAGAGAGAGAGAAACACCAATGTGAGAAACATCAATTGGTCACCTCCTGTACATACCCCGACCAGGGATCAAATGCACAACCTAGGTATATGCCCTGACCAGGAATCAAACCTATGACCTTGTGGTGCACTGGACAACACTCAAAGCAACTGAGCCACCCAACCATGGTGGTAAATTGATTTTTGACAGGAATGAATTTGAACCCCTATATCATACCATATACAAAATTAATGCGAAATGGGTCAAAGACCAAAATGTAAACACAACAACTATGAAATTCTTAGAAGAATACATAGAAATGAATGTGATTTTGGATTTAGTGGTGGGTTATTAGATACAGCACCAAAAGCACAAGCAACAAAAGACAAACTAGATAAGATAGACTTTGTCGAAGTTTCAAACTTTTGTGCTTCAAGGGACACGATTAAGAAGGTCAAAAGATAACCCAGGAATGGGAGAACATCTTTGCAAATCACGTGTCTGAGAAAGAACATATCTAGGATATATAAAGAGCTCTTACAACTCAAAAATAAAAAGATAACTAACCCAATTAAAAATGGTCAATGATGGCGGTGGAGGGTTTGAGCAAAAAGGAAAAGAAGAAAAAACTCATGGACATGAGCAACAGTTGTGATGACCGCCAGGGGGCGGGGCAGTGAGAAGAGGCGGAGGAGGGTAAAGAGAGGAACAAATGGTGATGGCAGGAGACTTGACTTAGGGTGGTGAACACTCAGTACACTGTACGGATGATGTGTTGTGGAATCGTACACCTGAAACCTGCATGACCTGCCTAATTTTGTTAACCGGTATCACCCCAATACATTCAATAAAATGGAAAAAAATTTTTAAATTTTTAAATGGGTCTGCTTAGACATTTTTCCTTAGAGGATGTGCAGATGGCCAAAAAGCTCAACATAAATAGTCATTAGAGAAGAAGAAATCAAAAGCACAATTAGATGCTACTGGACAACAATTAGTGTAGGTGTAATTTAAAAAGTCATAATAACAAGTGTTGCAATGGATGTGGAAAAATTAAAACCTTTATGCACTACTGGTGGAATGTAAAATGGTGCAGCCCCTATAAAAGCAGTATGATAGTTCATAAACATTTAAACATAGGGCCACAATTTCACTCAGATGTTCCACTGCTACATATACACCCAAGAGAAATGCAAATGCATCCACACAAAAATTTGTGCATAATTTCTCACAGCAGCATTATTCATAAAAGCCAAGAAGTGGAAACTATCCAAATGTCTATCAACTAATGAATAGATCAACAAAATGGGACACATCCATGCAATGGAAATTTATTTGACCACAAAAAGAAATTAAATAGTGATACGTGCTGCAACATGGATGAATCTTGAGAACAATATGCCCAGCAAAGGAGCTACTCACAAAACATAATATATTATGTGATTACACTTATAAAAAATGTCAAGAATAGGCAGACCTGTAGAGGCAGAAAGTAGCTACTGGTTACATAGGGCTGAAGAGGAAGTGGGGACTGGGGTTGGAAGGTGATAATTAAAATGCATAGAGTTTCTTTTTGGAGTACTGAAAATATTCTAAAATTGTGGCAATGGTTGCAGAACTCTGTAAATGTACTAATACTAGTGAATTGTACACTTTAAAGGGGCTAATTGTATGGTGTGTGAGTCATATCTAAATAAAGCTGTGACAAAGGAAGTGTAAATATCTACCAACATGAAATAGTACAATTTCTCAAATAAACTCATAGTTTATGGTACCAACCATGAAGTGTAGAATGGAATTATGTATTTATAAAATAATTTATTTGATATTCCACAAATATTTCAGTATCTCTATCTAATTTTCCCTTTCCCCCCATTTTGTTTCTCATTAAAATGTTGTTCTGTATTGTGGAAACTTCCCCTTATATGAAAAAATACAGTAATTAATAATAATAATAAATCATAGATGACAAAAATGGACTGAATTGGGAGTTATTTCTCAATTTTCATGTATACAGTATGTTAGGAACTTCGAATTATGTAAGGATGATTGATATGACTTATTAACAGAATAATCCATATGACACAATCACTATGTATTAGGTTTGGTAATCTTTTAAAGGCATGCCTAATTAGCATTTTCTACTGACATTTTTTAATAAAAATAGAGGCTCCTAGCATTCCGAGGTTTGCATTAATTTGTAACACATGATGGCACAAAAGACAGAAAATTTTATTTTAAGTCTTCATTAATGGCCTGGAAGAGAAAATAAATAGCAGGCTCATTAAGTTCTCCACTGGTACCCAATTAGAAAGTTTTCCCACACTGGGAAGGCCAATAAAGTTATATGAATAGATCTAGAGAGTTTGAGTTGATTTGGACACGAATCAGACTATGGGGATTTAACTTGTTCAATGACAAGGTAATATACTTGGAGGAAATAAAATAACTGTGACAGTTATATTCTTGGAAGGCAGCGCGGCCACAGCTAGATAGAACTATAGGTTAAATATAGGTCGAAGCAAACATTCCATGTGCTATAAAGAGCCTATGGTCAGTCCACATTGGACAGATGATCACAGCATATGAGTTTCAATGACAGAAACTGAATACATTTTTATCAAAACCCTGCTTAGACAGTAGTCAAGAACTTGGGATCTGGAGTCAGATAGCCTGAGTCTTAATCTTGTTTCTGCCATTTCCTAGTAGTTCAAGTTAATTTCCTTCTCTATACTTTATTTCCCTCGTGTATTAAATATAGATACAATTTCTTTTCTCTGAGGAATAAAGAATATAATCTTAACTGGGGAGCCTAGCACAGTGTCTGACACTCAGGGACCAATCCATGTCAGCAATTTTTATTATTTTTATTATTATTATTATTATTACTATTTCAACAGCCTCCTAATGGTTTCCCCCTGACTCCCTTCAATACTCTACTTTGCCACTGAATGATCTTTCTAATAAATAAACGCAGAGCTGTTATATTTTGGCGTAAAACATTCTATTGGCTGCGTGAAGCCTATGCACGGAAGTTCAGATCATTTGAATGGCCCATAAGGCTCTTCAAGCTCCAGCCCCAACCCCCTTATCTGTCTTTATCTCCAGCTATTTCCCCTTACGCATTCTACCTTTCAGTTAATCTAAGCTTTTATTTCTTTTGGAATCTCAAATCTTTACATGAACTCTTCCTTTTTCCCAAAAAGGGAGAAGAGAAACCTTCTCCTTGTCAAGAATTGTGAAGGACCTGTGATTGTTACCCTACCAGCAACTTGACGAGTTAGCATGGATTTCATGGATGCAGTCAGAAGGCATGAAATCCCCAAGTCAGAGACAGAGATTTTTATTACTCATTGCACAACAAGAAGCATGACTGTCATGTTTTTGCCAGTATCCCTTGCCCATCAAGTCCCACAAATGTGACATGGAGTGTCCCAGGGGGTTACTGCACACACAGTGGGCTTGTGTCACAGCTGAGGGCCCCAATCTTAGGAAACTAAAATAGTTTATAATGGGGTGTAAGCGAGCCTACTTGAACTTTGCCCCAGATGGATACGTTATCTTTATTATATTGGACAGGAAACAAACCTGCCACCTCTTCTAGAGAGAGAAAATCTCTATTTTCCAAGGCTATAAAAACATATATCAGAACTTACAAAACAAACAATAGCAACTTGTTTTTATTTAAAATTTGGATATTTTCTATCATGGAGTTTTTGCAATAATTTTTATTTTTAAAAATATTACATTTAAAATTTACTTTGATGAATGAGTTTTTTGAAATCCTTTTAAATTTTGTGCCTGAGATAGTGCCTCACTCACCTCACTCTAATCCCAGCCCTGCAAAAAAAAAATCCAATTTATAATATCTATCTATTATCTCCATATGCAATATATAATTTATATGTTCGTGTATATACTTTTGTATATATCTTTCTTTATAGCAATATTGATAGAGATACACACACAAAATCTTTTTTTCAGTGACACCAAAGGAATTTATTATAGAAACTGCTCTGTACCTTACTTTTTCACTTAATAACACTTACCCCACCTTTCCCATAAGCACACAAATCAACTTTTTTCTGCTAACGCTCTGTAAAGCTCCACAGGATTGACGTGCTATACTTTCTTTAATCGACACCCTGTTGAGGGACTTTGAAGTATTTCCGGCTTTTTCATTCAAAGGAATGATGTGAGAAACATCCTTGTACCTACTTAGGGTGAAGTGAACACATAGCACGATTTCGGAGCAATGAAACTGCTGGAATAAAGAGCGCCCAGTTCTACATTTGGTGCATATTACCAAATTGCTACCCAGGAATTCTTTATACTCCTGGTAGCAAAGTGTGAAAATGCACATTCTCCCAGACTCTCAAAACCACTCGGTATTAAATCGATAAACTTTTTGCTGGCTTAGTACATGAAAAATACTATCTTTTCATCCGCATGCTTTCAATTACAAGTGGATTTCAGCATATTTTCACATGTTTATTGTCTACATATAATTTTTTTTCTGGAAACTGCCTGCTCATATCCCTTTTCCATTTTATATTATTCTACTTTTTTAAAAATTAATTAGAATGGGTCCTTTGAAATCGATGCCGTAATATAAATGATGTATATTTTTCCCAGTTGGCAGATTTTAAAATTTTTTCTGTTGGCAATTTTCCCATGCAGGAGTGTTTTTTTTAAATAGTCAAATTTAACAATCCTTTATGGGGTCTGAATTTTGTAACTTTCTTTCAGACTCGATAAGTTTTTAAATGAAAAATAATACATTATTCTTATCCTTAAGCAATCAATTTTAAAAACTGATTCAGTTTTTTTCTGATAAATACTAAACAGTTATTTTATTTTTCATCCAATCTGTGTCTTGCCTGTTATTTTTTTAAAACTTTTTATTAACTTTATTGCAATGATATTGGTTAATGACATCATATATGTTTCAAGTATATAATTCTCTGATACATGATGTGCATATTGCACTGTGTGCCCGCCACCCAAAGTCAAATCACCTTTTGTCACCATGTATTTGGCCCCCTTTACCCTCTACAACCCCCACCTCCCTTTCCCTCTAGTAACTATCATACTGTTGTCTTTAGTGATGTTTTAGCCCAGGCCTGTTTGATAGAAATATAATGCTAGCCACATATATAATTTAAAATTTTCTCATGAAAAATATAAACAAATAATTGAAATTAATTTTGATAATAAAAATAAAAGTCAAAACCAATTCAAAAATAAATAGTTTTATAATCTAAAAAAGTTACAATAATACTCTATTTCCCACTCCTGCCCCCTTGCCTCAAGGGCAATCATTGCTAACTGTCCCCTAGTTTGTAAGTGAGGAACAATCACATAGCAGGACACACGAACACACTCACAAACACGTATGTGCAGAGATATTTAACACATAGGTTGTACTTCTTAAATTTTCTTCTTCCCATTCAATTTTTATTAATTTTGTTGTTCCGGGTCTCCTAGATGAATTATTTCACCTTTTGGCTAAGAATTTCCTCATTTTTGATGATGTCTAAAGTCTGTCCCAGTCCTATGATTTTTTTTCCCTCATGCAAACCCAACTCCAATAACCTGGTTTATATTTCCTGTTGTTTGGTGTATGAAATTACACAACTTCTAAAAGGTCTCTTCTTAGTCCATGACTTGCACTTTTATCTCGATCAGCTTCCTGTATTTTTTCTGCACCTATTGAATAGTGTGTTAGCAAAAATCTATACCTCTTCTATCTAGAAACTTTTCTTCAGTTTTCTGTGGGGGGATCTATAGGATTTAAGTCGGTTGAGTATTTGTCTAATCTATTGATACATTGTCTCTTTATTTTGAGGGAACCATTATTTATTTAGAAAAAGTTTTAGAATTCACAAGAAGGTGATTCTAGTCACAATGTGCCAAAAGCCATTGAGATTTGTGAGGACAAATGTAATTATGACGAAGTTGGTCCTTTCAGCCTTCATGAAAATGTGGGCCATCACACTGATGCAGTGAAGGTGGGGTTGGAAGCAGCTGGAAATGGAATGTGAGTGTAATAGAACTGCTACACGAAAAGTGAACCAACCCCTCTTCCCTCCCTTCCTTCTTTCCACGGTTCCACAGAGGATTACAAAGACCTAAAAAAAATTATGTAAACATGAGACCAGCTTAAGTTGTCTGACAAATCTGTATGAGTTCTCCATAGTGCGACACTACAGTGGATGTTGAGGGAAAATTTAAATACGGATGAGCTGACCAGTCTCATATATAACCATTCACTTATTTACAGACTGAATGACATATTTTGCCCAGTGAATATTACAGAATGTTTAATTCATTATATATATATAATATATATATATATATACACACATACACACATCCAGAAGGACTAGAACAATGAAAATAGGAACAGCTAATTAAATATCTTGGTGAAGTGGTATGTACCTGAAACTTGTTTGTAAACTTGATCTCCTGCATAATTAATTGAGATTAGAGGAGGATAAAATCCACAATGCTTAAGATTCTAATATTTCTCCTCAGAGATAAACCTATAGATGCATACCGTTAGTGGAAAATAAACATGGCTTGCTTTCTGAAAGAAATATGCATGATAACTTTTTGCCTGGCTTCTGTTCAATTGCTTTCTCAATAACTAAGTCTTTACTGTTGGCAATAGCGTTACAAAGTCAAATGACTCAAAGGTTTGTAAAGAGCTTTAATGTATTGCTACAAGGGGTATCCCAACTTCCTACAACCTACCTGACAATCGTAAACTTATCTCTATTTAGTGATGCTTTCATTTATATTATTTCTGATTCATAGACTTGAAGCTGCAAGAGGTATCTGAACTTCCCTTTTGTATCTACTAAACTTAACAAATGCCTCATCCTATGACCCAGCAATTCTACACTCCCAGGCATCTACCAAAGAAAAATGAGTGCTTGTGCCCATCAAAAAAGCATGGTCAAGGAAGCTCATAGCAGCTTCATTCATAATAGCACGAACTTGGAAACGACACAAATGTCCACCAAGAGTATAACAGAAAATAAATTGTGGTGTATTTATACAATAAAATACTCCACAGTAATGAGAAAGAAAGAACTGCTGATATATACCGCAAGGTGGACAAGTCTCCCATACAATATGGTGAATGAAAGAAGCTAGGTAACCGGGTGTATGATGTACATGACATTAAAGAAGATGTCAAAACAAGTAATGGTGATGGAAGTCAGGGTAGCGTTCCTGCTGCAGGGTGTAGGGTGTGGGGCGGGAGGGCCTGTTGACAGGGAGAAGCATGGAGGAGTTTCCTGAGGTGCTGGCGGTGTTCTAGATCTTAATCTGGGTGCTAGTCACGCATTGTATACATTGATAAAACTCTTTTGAACAGTACATTTTTGTGCACTTTACACAGCTTACTGTGTGTGTTATACCTCAGTAAAAAGCAATAAATAAATATGTCCATAAATAAAATTTTACAATGAAACCTTTTTTCTCCCTACCAGGTACCTGCCCAGAGAGAGACCATTGGTATCCAGTAAATCTCCCAGATTTAGCATGGGGTCTGGATGAAGCTATGGGTTGATTTCCATGAGTAGAACTTAAAGGAGGCAATTGTACTCAGGGCTGCCGGCCTCCTCCCTTCTTTTTAATGTATAGTCCCTATCCTCTTTGGCCTTCTTGATCATTCAGGCAGTTATACCATATGAAAAGGGGTATTACAAGATGGGGACAGGAAAAAGATGAATTTCATAACCTTACGTCCTGAGGGGACTTGGAGCACAGATGAAAAATAGTGATAAGGCAGAACTAGATTTCCAGCCAAGCAGACTAAATGAAAATTCACCAGGTAAGGGAGAGTACAAGGGTTGGAGGGAAAGCAAAGAGTGAGAACATGGGGGTCCTTGGGAAATGGGGGTCCTGTCCTTTCCACGGACAGGTAGCATAGTAAGATCCAAAGGCTATCTCACCTTGCTCCCCAACCTCTTTTTATGAATACTTTGCTGACTCCAAATTTTCCTTTCCTTATTGGTTCTGGCTGTTCCCAATACTCAACCTTGAGTCTTCTGTTTTCATTCTCTGGAATTTATTGGACCAGAAACATAAGTTTATCTATTTAAATAGTATCACAAATGAACAAAGTGATTTTTATATCCATACTCACATTCTTTTTATGAAATATCATTTTTAAAAACGTAACTCAAAATTCTATCTACTAAGGATTCTAACACCAAGGATTATCTGACATAAGTATTCCTTTAGGGTTTATCGCTGATTGCTACTATTACCACATATATATACATTTTTTTTTTTGGTAAAAAAGTAAATTAATAACAGAGATTGGGGACAATAGAAAAGAAATTCCTTATAGTAGATATTTCAGTGCTGGAAAGTAAAATACTTTTTGGCTTGCCCAGCTGAGACAGTTGGGAGAGTGATTTATTCACATTTGTTGTGATAAATGTTCTCTGTGTTCCCTTTGCACTGGGACTGACTCAACAGCTTGTTTACAGCATTTCTGTCTTCTGATTTTGGCACCATAAATAGATATAACTACAGACGCGGGTAGAGTTTGGTCTTCACAGGAAGCCTGATTAGGTAGCATAACATTTATTGACCACCTTGCCTGAAAGGCTTTGGGTTTCAGAATACATAGTGGTCCAGCCAGCATAGGACAATTAGCTGTGGATGTGAGAATGTTCTGGTGGATAAATTAATGCTGAAATGGGGTACGTGGTTATGCATTGACCTGAAAGTTACCATTTTCTTGGCCATATGTCGACTTTTTCAGTGTCATATTTCTCATTTCATTGAGATAATGAGAGTGTTGGAATACAAAGATTTATATTGGTCTTCTTTTTGAAAGACAACATTATCGAAATACGCATACAAATCAAGTTTCTCTTGCAGCTCTCAGGCATAGATATATTCCACTGAAAGCGGGCCAAATGGAGAGCATCACTGCATTTGTGAAATCCACCATGCATTCCAGATTTGGTATTTCACACAACATCAAAAGGTTGTCAGCAAATCGGGAGACACAGAAATTTAGAGATGGAATGTAGCATTTCTGAGTCCCTGTCAGACTTGTCACATCTTTGTTTCCTAGACTTCGCAGGAAGAAAAGCTTAGCAGTATGAGTGGGAGAAATCTTTGCATTTAAAAGGTATAGCAGTGTTTTCTAGTATTACAGTTAATAGCCAGGTTGTGTTTATATTGTTCAAAGCGTCTCCATTTGAACATCACAATATTTAAGTCTTTCAAATCAAAGGCAGTATGCTGTCACTGTTGTTTGCTTCTCCACAAAGTGTATTGCACAGTAGCTGGAAATTTGTAACTCAGTAAATACACTTGGAGTTTATATTTTGGATTTGCATCATTCTACTCAAGCCCTACCAATTAACATGAAACCTTTTGTGGATGTGATGGGGGAAGAGTTAATGCCCAGACTGTTGGAAACCTTCTGGAGTTTAAACTAGTAGTTTTGCTTTCTCACCATCTTTTCTAAAATGAGAAAAGCTAGAGGCATCACAGTGTCCATCATACTTTTATTTTTTCAACTGTTGATGCTCAGAAAAGGGAACATCACCTATTTATTTAGGCACTTTCTACAGCCTACCTGACAATCATCGTATTTATCTCTGATTAGTGGTGCTTTCATTTATATTATTTCTGATTCAGAGGCTTGCAGCCATAGAGTTATTGGCCCTCTCTCTTGCTTGCTGGGCAATCCCAGCATTGGCCATGGCCCAAACTACAAGAAAGCCATTTTACAGGAAGCCTTGGGTTTCATTGAAGATCCTGTGGTCAAGTCTCAGTAATGCTGACTTGACTTCTGTAGGAGATGGTGGTTTCTGATTTTTCATTGCCCACCAAGAGACTAGTGTTCAGTGTATAATCTCCGCCTTCAGGTATGTAGAGTGGCAATAGGAGGGTCTTGTGGTACCAGAACCATGAGAGCCTCTTGCTGCTTCTTCACTGTTTCCAGAAGTCTCCTGAGCACCCCTTTCAGATCCTTGTAACAGGAAAGGATTTACACTCTTATGGGATTCCCACCTTTTATTTCCTTTTTGAGACACGATCGTGTATTGAAAAGGACCTGGTCTTTGGAGTCAGGGCAGTCAAAGTTTGGGCTCTGCTTTTTGATCTGGAATGAGTCAGCTTAGCTTTTCTGAATATCAACTTCCTCTTCTAAAAAATGAAACAGAACAACACCTACCTCACAGAAGGTTGCTGCAATAAATTACTAAAACATGTAAAATGCTGATAATCATAGTAGGCGCTCAACCAAGGTTGATTCTAGGCTTTGTTGCTCTTCACACAAGCCTGGCCTCTCTCACTCCCTTTATTATAGTAGCTCAACAAACTTCAGGGGAACCTCTGTTATGGAATTCACTCTGTGGAAAGTCATGGGGAGAATGCAAAGATGAATAAGGCAGTCCTATCCCCAGGAAACACATTTTAGCATGTTGTTTCTCAACTTTGGCTGCGTCTTAGAATCACCAGAGAGCTGTAAAGGACGCCACCGTCCAGACCATGCGCCAGGTCAGCTCCGTCAGAATCTCTGGGAGTAGCACTGCTGGAAAGTATTGCTTTAAAGCACCTTAGGTAATTTCAATGTACAACCGAGTTGAAAGTCTCTGTTCTAGAAGTCACATGTGAAACCAAGAGTTATAAAATCCAATGCTGTTTGATACAGAGGACTCAGGACCAGTAGGACAGACAGGGCTCAATCATGAACTGTCTTATATACCACCTTATGGGACTTGGCTTTTATCTTAAAGGTAGTGGAAAGCTAATGAGAGAATGATCTGATTAAGCTCTAGAATGATTCCTCTGTTATTTATGTGAAGGATTTTTAGCGGATGCTGTCTCACCCATATACCTTGGAATTTACCATTGTAGACCCAGCCTGTCAGCCTTGTCCAACTGATGAAACCATATTCTTTTTCTGCTCCTGTGCACAGCAGACTAGAAGTAGCAGCATGAGAGAATGAGACGGCTCACATTTACACTGCTGAAGTAGTCACTGATGACTCAGGCGTTGGTTTATAAATACCCTAGCTCTCATACCCCTTGAGTGGGATAACTCTGAGGCACGTGGTCTGTACTATCTGCTAGAGTAGCAGGACCGGGCTGTGGTCCCCCACAGTGCTAACATTGCTTGATAATGTACCCTTTTTTGGCTTCTTTCTCTTCGCTGTCTCACTTCCTTACTTCTCCCTTGCAGGGTTTCTCAATGTGGGCATATTGACATTTGAAGCTGGTTAATACTTTGTTGTTGTTGTTGTTGTTGTTGTTGAGGGGGTGTCCTATGTATTATAGGAGGTCTAGCAACATCCCTGATCTTGATCCAGTAGTGTCCAGTAGCAGCCTCCCCCCCCCCAAAAAAATCATAACGATCAAAAATATCTTCAGATATTGTCAAATAGTCCCCCCAAAATAGGGGACTAAATTGCCATCCCCTGTGGGTTAGAATTACTGCCCTACTGATGTTTCCTGGATTCACCTCACGAATAAACTGGCCCTTAAATCCTTGTCTCTGGGTCTGCTTCTGGGGAACCTAAACTAATGAAGAGGAGTTGAAGAGGGCACACCAGGGATATAGAGACCGATTATGAGATAATAATGTCAGCCTGAGACAAAGATGACGCTGAGGTGATAGGAAGAGATGGGCATGGGATACCAAGAGGTATCCCAGCTGACGGAACTCAGAGCCTCAGTGTATGTGAGGAGTGAGGAAAAAGAAGAAATTTATTGTGATCCTGGTGGTGTCGGTCAATAATAGGAAATCTAAGTAAGAGCTGGGCATTGAAATCAAATCTGTGGGGGTTTTAGGGGGTTTGTGGGAAGATGGAAATGTTGGATTCCATTTTGTATCTCAGTGAACAGCCGTGTTGTAATGTCAACAGCCTCCTAATATCCCAGGAGAAAAGTCCCTTTAGATCAATAGTTTTGATCTTTGGATGCACATTGGAATAACTTGGGACTTTAAAAGATTCTGATGCTTCAGACCCCATATTCAGAGACTGTGACTGAACTGCTCCGGAGTGTGTGGACTTGGCATTAGGATATTTAAAGCTCCGCAGGAGATTCCAATGTATAATAACAAATCGAGTAAAATTGAACAAGATTAGAGGAATTGTTTGGCGAGAGAATCTCTCCCTCCCCTCCACACACACGCACATGTGCATATACAAACGCATACACACCTCTCCACACTTCGTCTCATACTTTCCTGTTACGAATATAGTCATGTTATTAAAGTTAACCTTATGAAAGTGATGCTAAAGGTGATGCTTAATCAAACAGTTAAAATTATTGAGTATGTCCTTTGTCCAGGTACTTTTCTAAGCACTTCTTATGTCTTATCTCATTTAATTCTCACAGAAACTTTGTGAGGCGGTGCTATTATTATATCCATTTTGGCGATGAAACAGCCGAGCCTCAGGGAGCTTGGCTTGCTTAAAATCCTGTATGTGGCGCCAGAGCCGCCGGGCTCCAGGGCCCAAGCTGTCAGTCAGGACACTAGACAGTCCGATCTCCTCATTTTGTCCAGGCCCCTTAGCTTATTGGGAAATTCAATTAATATGTGAATGGGAAGTTTGGGGGGAGGAATGTATGATTTTAAAATCTAAGTGGCAACCAGAGGCTTTTCCAGAGGTCACACAAATCAGAAGAACCCTTACCTTCCCAGGGCTAAAAACAAGTTTCTGCCGTCTCAGATTCACAGTGCAGCACCTGACTCAGAGCTTATATGAGGAAGGCTGATGGTTCAGGTAGAGTTTTAAAAAGCTTTATGAGATTATCTTGTGTCATCTAACTATCATTTTGGTAGATTAATTGATGATTGTAATCATTTGTTTGTTAAAAGTTCTATGTAAATTTGAGGAGGGGAATGCTGATAATCAAAAAAACATCCACCCTGTTTCTCTGGCATAGTAGTTTCCAAGCATCTGCACTGTCCCATTATTTGTGTAACTTTCCACTGTCTTTGGATAGTCAGTAATAAAGAGGCCTATACGAGGATAACATCACTGGCATTAGACTCTTTATTCTGGAACACAGGACACATGGCCTATTTCCCTATTTCCCTGTGCTTCTTTATAGTATCTTTTTGCACAAGGAGCGTAGAATACTTCCCACAAATGTTTTTATTACATTTCTGTGATGTTCAGAATGGACAGATATATTTAACTTGTTTCACATTTTCTTCATATTACTCTGACATTACAAAATAATTACTAAGTGGCATTCAGTTATTAAGAAGTATTGAGAATTATTATCTTTATGCTAAATTCTGTAAGCCCGGTGTCCACATTTTTTCAAAGATACCCATATGAGCAAATGCCGCGTTTAATGCCATCGTCTACAGCATTGTAGGCATTAGTTTGTGGGCTGAGACTGCGAAGGTCAGGGGTCGGCAAGCTTTTCCTATAAAGGGTCTGATAGTAAATATTTTAGGCCTTCCGGGACATACAGTGTTGGCTACAACTACTCAACAATTCTATTACAGCATGAAAGCAGCCACAGGCAGTACATAAACACATGAGCACGGTTGTGTTCCAATAGATCTTCACTACAGAAGTAGAAGGTGAGCTGAATTAGACCTGTAGGGCTATAGTTTGTTGGCCCCTGGCACAAAATCATCTATGAAAGGCTCTCCTCTGCACTTCACAGTTTCAGAGTATTAATTCCACTCCTCATGTGTGTCTGTGCTTCAAAGCTATGAGATAATCTCTAAATAAGAATGGTCAGATTGTGTAAACAACTACATCTGGGCAAATCCTATTAGTTTTATCCCAATGACTTTAACCATCTTGCTTGTCCCCAGTTTACTTGCTTTCAGCCTAATCTCAGAATCTGGGAGAAAGTTGGGCTGGAAACTTGGCCGTAATTGAGGTTTGGAGGCAGCTTTCTGTCCAGCAGCAACATGTTTAAATTGTTTAAAACAAGGAAGCCTTAGTATTTCCAAGATCCTTCCACTTCTAGCTTTCCAGAGTATGTCTCAGGTCATCTACTGATTCATCACCAAAAAAAAAAAAAAGGACCAATGGCCACAAATGTAGCCTTTGAGCTGACCACACTCAGAATATCACTAAGTCCTGCCGGTCACTGACTTAATGTTAATAAAAATAATGGTTACTTTATATTGAGCCATTTGTCGTTTTTCTCGTGTAAACCTCATCGACACCTCTAAAGTAAGACACTCGTTCCTTTACAGCTAAGGCCACTGAGACTTCGTCTGCTCCAAATTGCCCAGATCCGTATGTTCTACCCGCAAGCCTCTATTCTCTTCAGTTCAAAAGCTTCCTTCCCACATACCACTCTGAGAGAAATAATAATAACGATGACATTAGGAACAACAACAACCTCAGCTAGTATTGATTTGAGCATTGCAAGGTGCCTGGCACTGAGTTCTTTATAGGTGTGAACTCATGTATCTTTCCTGACCGGCCTATGGTCCTCTTGTCATCCCCACTTTCCAGATTAGGAAACCGAGGCACAGCTAATGCCCCAAAAAGCCGATCTCAAGGCACTTCCTAGAGTTGGAAAGCATCACTCACTCCAAGTAGAAACAGCCTAGGCAAGAAATGCTTCCTTTATATTCCAGTGTCAGAAGAGGAAGAAAAACCCCCGAGGCCTAGGGAAGCAGCGAAGTCGCCACAGCCTGGCTTCCTATTCTAACCGCATCTGTCCTCTCTCTGCTCACCCTCCACGTCAGGTCGTTTTGTGCTGATAAATTCCAATCTCTCCAGCATGGTATCTTTCCTGTGCTGCCAGATGACACTGGCATCAAAGCCATACACTATGGAGAAGCCCACCACCACCAACAGCAGAGGCTAGATCTGTCTCTGTTGAAAGGGGAGATATTACTTCTTTGTGCCTCTCCTTTTCCGTTGTTCTGCTGAAAGCCATACAACAGTGAGAGAAGAGAGGCTCAGGTAGTACTCCAGAGCCCAGGTATTTAGGACCAGCAAGGCAGAAGACACAAAGGAGAAGGGAAGAGGACCACACACGTCACCTGCTGGGTCAGCTGTGAATACAACACTGTCTTCTCAAAATGTCTCCATGGTGGCCCTGGCTGGTGCGACTCAGTGGATTGAGCAACGACCTACAAACTGAAATGTCACCAGTGCCTGGGCTGTGGGCCAGGTCCCCAGGTGGGGGCATGCGAAAGGCAATGTTTCCCTCTCTTTCTCCCTCCCCTCCCCTCTCTCTAAAAGTTAAATAAATAAAAATCTTTTTAAAATGTCTCCCTGGTGGATAGAAGTGCTTTCTTATTTTTTTCTCTTATTATTAATTATAATAATGACATCAAATAGAAATCTAATCCCTGCTGTGAAGAAAATAAATGTCCTCTATGTTCTCTTTCACTTGAGGGATTCTGAGGTAACAGGACTTAGCCATCATTTCTCTCTTCAAACAGTTTTTGCTGCTCACCATTCTTCCTCCATGTGCGATAGTATGCAGATCTTTCCATGTCTGAGGATGAGCTACAAAGCTTGGAAAAAGAAGCAAAGAATTTTCCCTCGAGGATGGTGTTTGCTGTCATACTTTTCCCACTGCCAGCTTTTCCTAGCAGAGCAGTTCTCATTGTGTTGGGCTGAAGTGCCCGATTCACTGAGGCCACTTCTTGTGAACTGACCAATAAATAAGCTGCAGTGACAGTTATAGGTTGGCTTTCATGCCTGCAACATTCTACCAGATTACAATGCCAGTGTCAGACAAAATACCACTGCACAAAAAGGTCTCAGATGTTTCTTTTTAACTTTTTACTTTTAAATAATTTTGGCCATAAAGAATGGTATGGAGAGTTCCCTGATAAAGCCTTTACCCAGCTTCCCCTAATGATCACATCTTGCAGAGTCATGGTACAATGATTCAAAACTGGGCACTAACAGTGACACAGCACTGTTAACTAACCTACAACTCTTTTGTGACTTTCTCCAGGTCCCCCACTAATGTCCTTCTTCTGGTCCTGATTTCACATTAAATTTAGTCGTGCTTTCTTAGTCTCTGCTAAATCTGTGACAAAGAATGTTTAAGAAGTTACACAGTTGTTAGGTAGTAGAGTTGAGGTTTCGAATTCCAGTGTCTCCCAATGGAAACAATTCTCCCAATC
>PVJD01016305.1:0-21517 GCA_004026545.1 Mormoops blainvillei | reverse complement strand
TTTCATTTGGGCCATGTTTCTTTGTCTGCTCATTTTGGCAGCCTCCCTATGTTTGTTTCTGTGTATTAGGTAGAGCTGCTTTGGCTCTGTATCTTGGTAGTGTGGCTTAATGTAGTAGGTGTCCTGTATGGTCCAGTGGCACGGCCTCCCCTATAACCCAAGCTGGGTACTGGAGATTCACCCTTTGTGTAGGCTTAGTACACCCTCCTCTTGTAGTTGAGCCTTGGTTGTTGTTAGCAGATCAATAGGAGGGATTTACCTAGGCCAGTCATCTGCAAGGACTGTCTGTAACTACTGACCACTAACCTCTGCCCTTTGGGCAGGATCAGCTGTACAGGTGCAGGGCGGTGACGCTTCGACATGGTCAGTAGCTGTCCACTGGATGTGCTATCGCTGGGGTTTCCCAGGTTGTGCAGGCCAAGGTCAGCCCCTGCCTCTGTTTTGCCCAGGGCACCCAGTCTGAGCTATAAAGCAATCTGAGGTGTCTGTTACTTGTGCTGGGCTTGGAGATTCCCAGGCAAAGCCAAGCTGTGAATCTAGGCTGGCTGCTGCTAGTGCCTGGCCTGGAGCTCACTGAAGCCAGCTGTCACTTGTTTGAGAAAATTTAGGAAGTTGTGAAGCATGAGCCAAGACCAGCCATTCATATGGAAAAGCAGCTTTGGTGGGCATGTAAGTTGGGTGGGGCAGAGCCTCTGGGGATCTTCAAGGTGGGTCAAACTGTTAGCCAGGTTGGTGGAGTTTCAGGTATGACACCAGCTTGCTGGTTCTGTGAGAGGAGGGTTTAGAAAAGGGATGATGGCCTCTGCTCGCCTTGATACTGGACACTTCACGTTCTGCCTGTATACCACTGGTGCCTTTCAAGCTGGTACCCCAGTGCTGGAGGTCAGAGGGAGTGAGTCTGAGTAGGTGAGTCCATATATGGGTTTTTAAAAAGGTACTGCTTGGAGCTCCAGAAGTTTCTTCCACTTACTCACTCCCCACTGGTTTTTGCAGCCAGAAGTTGTGGGGACTTATCTCCCTGGCACTGGATCTCTAGGCTGGGGGGCCTGGTGTGAGGCTGGGACTCCTTGCTCCCAAGATGTCCCTTCTGAATTTTTAATCCTCTACATGTGGATGTGGGACCAGCCGGTTCCACGTCTCTGTTTCTTCCACCGGATGGTTTGGATGTGGTTTCTTTAATTCTTTAGTTGTCAGACTTCCATTCAGCTCAGTTTCTGATGGTTCTGAGTAATGGTTGTTCTATATATTTATTTGCAATTGATGTGGCTGTGTGAAGAGGTGAGCCATGACTGCCTATACTACCATCTTGACTTGAAGTTATGAGTAAATAATTTTTAAAATAGTGCTCCTTTCACATCAAAAGGGTCCTTGTTTGGAATAAATATATTACATGGCCATATTACTCATTGAGAAGGACAGAATCACACTGTGGAATGTGAATTGGATAGAGTTTACCAGACATTGAACTTTGGCATAATTTGTTTCCATTATATTAATTTATCATACCAGTAAGAATCATAAAGTTTCTACTATTCAGCCTTCGTTTCTTGTCATTTGTTAATGCATTCACTCCTTCTAATAAAAGTTCTTCTGAATAATGTTTATGTGTCAGGAGTTTTTTGTTGTTGTTGTTGTTATTGTTAGGTACTGGTGGCTTCTTGTGATTACCCAGATACTACACTATTAACTGAAACGTGTCATGTGAATGGGCACTAAAGATAAACATGTAGATTTATAAATCCTACTAAAACAGAGAGTAACCTATACAGGATGAGTTGGCCATTTTTAGTTGAAAGATAAGGGCACAGGTAGATGTTCTCATATGGTGTATTCCAGTTTATGATTCCACGCTTAGCATTTTATTTTCCTAAATACCACTTGCCTGGGGTTGTTTCATAATTAGAATGTTTTCATGTGTCTTCTTTAATTTTTATTGTCATTCAAGTACCGTTGTCTCCATTTTCCTGTCACCAGGTTCCCCTGCCCCACTTACCCCAACTCCCACCCTCAATCCTTCCCCCCTTTGGCTTTGCGCATAGGTCCTTTATACATGTTCCTTGATGTCCCTTCCCCTTCTTTTACCTGTTATACCTCTCCCCTCTTGTTACTGTCCATTTGTTCTTTATTTCAATGTTGCTGGCTATATTTTGTTTGCTTGTTTGTTTTGTTGATTAGGTTCCACTTATAGGTGAGATCATATGGTATCTATCTTTCCCCTCCTGGCTTATTTCACTTAGCATAATGCTCTCCAATTCCATCCATGCTGTTGTGAAGGGTAATAGCTCTTTCTGCTGTGTAGTATTCCATTGCACAAATGTACCATAGTTTTTTGATCCACTCATTTACTGTTGGGCACTTACATTGCTTCTAACACTTCGCAATTGTAAATTGTGCTGCGATGAACTGTGGGGTGCATTGGTTCTTTTGATTGGTGTTTCGGGATTCTTAGGGTATAATCCCAGGAATGGAATTAGTGGGTCAAAAGGCAGTTCCATTTTTAGTTTTTTAAGGAAATTCCAAATGGTTTTCCACAGTGGCTGCTCCAGTCTGCATTCCCACCAACAGTGCACTAGGGTTCCCTTTTCTCTACATCCTTGCCAGCACTTATTGTTTGTTGATTTATGATAGCCATTCTGACTGGTGTGAAGAGGTATCTCATTGTGGTTTTAATTTGCACTCTGATGGCTAGTGATGCTGAGCGTCCTTTCATATGTTTTAAATCAAACAGGAAGGCATATTATATTCAGGGTAAACAATATTTGAACCCTAGAGAGGAGAGTTTTGCTCTAAACTTTGGACCTAGTTCTAAATAAAATACAAAAAAACATTTTTTTGCAGCTACCCTCAAATTTATATTCTCTGCTATTGAAAACTGACATCTTAAAATTTCAAAATGAGATCTGCAGGCTCCCTTCATGGTTTAAGCTAAAATATGAATACATTTCCTATATCTAAATACAGGATATATTGTCAATTTTTTTCATGGAAGGTTCTTGCCCAACAGTGTTCTCATATTGCATTTGAGGTTTTCAAAAACTGTTAGAATTCAGAAAGAGTACATTTTTCAATCCTGGAGGGAATTAATTGGATAAAACTATAGTAGTTATGAAGCCTTTCTGGCTTCATTCTAGGGGGGGAAATGAGGCTGGGAGTGGAGTGGAGTGAGAGAAACAAAAATTCGACCCAAGAATAATCTAGCACGTACCAAAGTGGGAAAGAAATTATACTAGGTGCAATGTCCTCCAAATGTCTAAAAAGGAAATGATCATTTTCTACCTTGTGCATAAATCATTAATTGTCATATTGACCTTGTAATAACAAAATGCTAAGCTTAGAGAAAACTTCACCATGTAACACATTCTCTGTATTGTACCATGTCAGGCTCATTTAATATATTTCAATTTCTTATACATTTACTTATTCTTCTTGAAAAAGAAAAAAAAATGTGTACATAAATCCTCTCAGATGAGATAGTTCTTTGTCTTGTGTAAATGTTGACAAATCTTTCCCTCATGTCTTTGGAGAGAAGAGAGCCAGTGTTGGAACTGTACTATGATGGGTGGTGAAACACGTAGTTGTTGGAATCAGACAAATGTGGGCCAAATCCCAGCTATGCCACTTAGTATGAGTGTGACCTTAGTCAGCTAGCATAACTTCTTTGAACCTCAGCTTTCTTGACTGGAAAATGGGAATATTCATATCTCACAAGTATTCCACAAAGATGGAATGATACAATGCATGAGAAAATACTGCCAAACAAGTAGAAAGCACTAAAAAATCGTGTTGTATTAAAACTCAGTTTTGCAATAAAGTTGTGGAGACCCTCTCAAACCCTAGTAAGTATCAGAAGCATCTCCCAATATGTTTTTGATTCAAGTTTCCTTACTACAGACTTGTTTTGCTGAATCACTATCCTCTGTGGCAAAGTCCTTTCAAGTATGAAAGAAGATAAGCACAGCTTTGAGTGTCCAAGATCTAATTCATTTAAAACAAGCACATACAGCTTCTCTTACTTCCCTTGGCTGAGATTCACACCTCTTGAGGTCCTTTGTGGTCTGGTTGCCTGTGCAGTCATGGGGAGTAGTCCATAGGTGGCAGAAGTTTATGTTTTCTCCAGGCTAAGGTCATCTACTACAGCAAGAAACATCTAATGAATGCCTGCATTATAGGAGAGTGTAAGATTATGGAGCATCCCATGTGAATGGTAGAATTTACCTCTCCCACTCAAATGTAGACTTTGGAATGCATATGTCTTGGCTCAAATTTCCCAGAAGCAAACCCTGAGAAGAGAATTACTGTGTAAGTGATTTATTGAGAAAGTGCTCCCAGGGGAGGCCAAAAGGATGGAGAAAACAGGACAGAGAAAGAATGGAAGCCAAGAAGTAAGGCTGTGATTTTAGGAAATGTCTCAGCTTCATTATAATCTCAGTGTATAGCTTTGGGGTGTATATTACACCTAGAGTTCATGTCAACATGAGACAAGAGAATTGGACTTTTCATATCCCTACCCACTAGCTATGGGTCTTTCCAGGGGGATATAAATTCAGATGACCTATGTATAGGTGAGGTAACCCCAGTAGCCCAAGGGAAAGCATAAAGAGGACACAGGTGCTAGTCATTTGTAGAAAAGCACAATGAAACTGGGTGCTGAACACAGCAAACTGGCCAAGGATGCTGCTAAACATCCCATGGTACACAGGACAGCACCACCCTTCCAACAAAGAATTCTCCAGCCCCAAATGTCAGTAGTGCTGAGGCTGAGAAAGCCTGCGCTGATAGGTAAATAATGTTGCTGCCTTAGTTTAGCTTCCCTCAAAAGCAAACTGTGAAACAAGGATTTGAGTACAACTAGTCTCTTTGAAAGGTGACTCCTAAAGCACTAGTAGATGTGAGGGTAAATGAGACAAGGAAGAGAAAGAAACCAATAAAGGGTGTATTAGAAAGCAGGCTACCCCATGGGCAACTAGGACTCACTCCTGCTGGGAATCTCTGGGAGACTATATGAGGCATGCCTCAGAGTTGTCCCAAACAAGGACAAGAAATATCTGTCTTCCAAATCCTATCTGTCATGAGTGGAGAACTGCTCCCTAGGGTGTTTCTTATTTGGTACTCTTCAAGAACCAAAAAAAAAAAGGTCCCCTTAGGTAGAAAGATTGGGTGATTGTGGCAGGACTCCATGGGCATGTATGAGAATGGTGAGTGCCGAACAGGTATGGGTAGGACACCAATAATGTGTGCTGGAGTTGATCCTTCTTTGGCTTTTTCAGAGGATGATGCCTTAGCCAAAAAAGTAATTCTAATCATGACCATAATAGGTATCCTGGTACACAAGCAAGAGTGGTATATTTTCATTAGAGAGGCCTTGTTAGAACATGAAGTTGGGAGGATTCTTAGAAACCATGTGTTCCAACTCCGTCTCAATATATGACTGTCTTTAAGAACATTCTGGTAAATAATCACTGAGTCTTTGCTTGAACACCCCAGGTTGCCAGAAACACCTTAGCTCATGAGGAATTTCCATTCCATTTTGAGAGTGTGGTATGGGAAAGAACGCCAAGCAGATCTGACTTCGAACCTTAACTCTTCCAATTCATGGCTGTGTAACTTTGGGCAAGTTAATCTCTCTGAGTCTTACTCTCTTTAGCTACAAAATATCAGTACTATTATCTACTTGTTAAGATCACTGTGAAGATTAAATAAGATAACACAAGGAACTTAGCCCAACTTCTAACATACAAGGTACTAAATAAATATTAGTTGACTTCATTCCTTTTCCTTCTCTACCCTCGCAAATCTCATGTCAGTTCTTTGCTTAACAATGTTTGATCCTTTCATCCTGGTTCTAACTTCCAGGCCTGGCTTCCTCTACCACTCCTCACATGGCCTGGCTCTGTGGACCTCTACTCTCTGATCACTCTCCAGAAGCGAATGGAATCCCCTGCAAGGAGACAGATTCAATGACACCCTTACCTGGGACAAAATACACTTGGAGATCACACCCTTTCGATTTCAATGCATGTGGATCAAAATGAGTTCTGTATGGAATAGTTAGTTCTCTTTTAGCCTAAAGAAAAAAATCTGTCTAATTAGGAAAGGAAGGCAGGACATTATTTTATCTTTCCTTGCTCCATTTTAACCCCTGCAAATATTTCTTCTAACCTGCACTTGTCCTGGAGCCCTCCATATTGAAAAGTGCCTTCTAATACTTTTTAAAAGGAAAAAAATGTAATGTTTCATAGAAATAAACAAGATTCACATTCTTAATAGAGATGGCCTCATATTTCAGAAGGGCTCTCAAGTATACCCTGGGTAGTTGCCAAGAAGTGGGTTGGACAGACACAGCTTGAGCTGGAAAGAACAACCAACCTTGAAATCTGAAGTGGCAACTTTTGCAATGCCACTCTCCCTTCCCCTGCTTGAAGCCCCTGAGTGTTCTTTCTGGTTATACTGACATCTGGCTGGAAAAGAAAATCATCCAGCAAGAGATTTTGCTTTTCATTACCTATAGCATGATCCATTGTTGCTTGTGTGGTGTGTGTGTATACATATATACATATGTATACATATATACACACACACAACAATGTAAACACATATATGAAAATGTTAACAGTGATCTGTATCTGTGTGTGACCATTATGTTACTTCTACTTTTCTATATTATCTGATTTTTTGACAATAAGCATGTATACAAAGTTACTGAAGAAAAATCAGAAAAAAAGACCTGTTTCTATTTTCAAAGAAAAGGGGAAAACTTGCTCTCCTCTCTCAGTTAAGTCTTTTGATCTTGTTCCACAAAGCAATGAACAGGGCTCAATGTTTGTCTCATGAAGCTGGAGCTGTCTTGATGAATGGCATCCTCCAGCCTTTTGAATACCAAGGTACTTTGCATTTGAGAAATTAAAATTCAGGAAAATGAAGGTCTTCTCCATCCATGCCTCCTCCCCTACTTGCTTAGGACTTCATTGGCAATCCTACCTCCTACCAGCAACCAAGAACCTGAGGTTCAGCCTGAGGACTGGGAAGAAAGGAAAATCCCCCCTGGGACTGAGGTGACTTGTAGGACAGGGATGATGCCTTATACTTCTTGATTCTTTGGTAGGCCTGACACTGTGATAGATAAAAAGGATCATAAATTCTCAGGATTGATGAAAACTAAAGGTCATTTGATCCCAGTCCTTATCACCATTGTCACTGTTTAATAACTAACTGATAAACAGATTAAATGTGGCTACTGATCAATTTAGCTACACAAGAGGGTTGAGCCACAGAATCAGATGCCCCAATTCACCTAGACACCATCCCCAGCCATCCCCTTTGCCAATGTCCAGGAATACAAAGACACAACTCAGCATTTATGCCTCCATGGCTGGGGCAAGAGAAGGGGCCACTGATCCATGATGGGACCAGCATCAACCACAGGGTCCATTTACAGCTTCTGGGGCTGGTGATGGTTGCACAGCTGGGTCAGTACAAATCTGTCTTCCCATAGTCCCCTTGCCCCCTCCTTGGGGTGTATGGTCATGGCTGCAGGCCAAACACAGCACTGTTCCCCAGTTCAAGATAAGAAAATATGTATCTGGGTCTGACTCTATATAAGCACCAGATGGTCATGATTAAAATTAAATTAAATTAATGTTTGACAGTCCGTGAAGGGCATAAATTGCATGGTGTGCTACTTGTCCAATCTGTCATCTTGTTTCCCTTGGCTCAGGTCAACAAACAATAGCCAAAGGCTCCCTCTCTGGGTCAAACAGTAGCTTATTTCTTTGCTGTGGGAATGGCTGTTCAGTTTACTAAATTGAAGGCTCCTGTGTTGCCAAAATTGTGGTTAAGATGCCTTAAAAGGCAGAGAATTCTATCTTCTTGCCACAATCTCCATCAACCATCTACCAAACACACTTGTAATGGCAATTACTGGTTAGAATTCAGAAACTTGGAAATCTGAACCTGACCTAAGAGCAGACCATTGCCAAAATCACAAAGCAATTTGCAGCTCTAATGACAGCCTTCTTCATTCACATGGTTTTAAGAGCATGTGGGTGGTGTTGATGTGTTATCAAGTTTCAAAAGAATCCATGATATCACATTTTAAAATCATATATCTGCCAAGTACTCCTTTCCAAAGATCTTTCAGATTTAGGCTTTTGTTCTTTCCTCCTGTATTATTCAGTGTTCCAATATTTATATTGTCTTTCTAGCTACTTACATCAAAGTAACATTGCAAACTTTGTACTTTTGCACAAGAACTTTGATGGAGATTTCAAAATATTTAGCATATATTCTTTGGTGGCAAAGATATATTTCTCCAGGAGTAAGCCGAATAGTAGAACAAGCAACTGAAGCACACACTTGGTGATGGAAGCTGGGATGTACCATCCAGATCAATCTTTGGGCCTGAAACTCTTAGTCCTCCAGCTGCTGGGAGTGATACTAGGAGGTGGCCTACAGCTGGTAGCTCACCTTAGAGATTGCTTCCACTGAAGAAAACTGCTTTGACGAAGACCTTGTCTCCTTCTAAGGGCAACCCACATCTCCCAACTCAGAACAACTTGGAGGGGCCTGCTTTTCTTGCTGTTTTCTGTGCCTGGACTTGTCTTCCGCATTACTGCCTGACCCCTTCTCTCATTTCATTCGGGTCTCTGCTCTGATGTCACCTCATAAGAAAGGCTTTTCCTGATCTCTTTTCCTAAACTAGCACACATTCACCCCTTCCCTCAGCCCCACTCCCATAGCTCCCTGGGCCCTTATGCTGATTTAATTTTCTTCATAACTCTTACCACTATCTGACATTATTTAGATATTTGTCTCTTATTTACTTTATTGCCTGTCTCCCTACTATAATATAAGCTATGATGTATGGGGCTTTAGCTGTTTTGTTCATTGCTTTATCTCCACTACCTAGAAAAATGCCTAGCGCATGTATAGAGATACTTAGAAAATATTTGTAAGTGAATGAATGAATGATTATTTGCCTAGTATCTTAGCTACTTCCCAGTACTTAGGCTGCCTAGCTCTCCCTCTTTATGTCACAAGAATCAGAATCCTGCCAGGGTAGCATGATAGTAAAAAACACAGGCTTTGGTGTTAGCTTGCCTATTCACTTAGTTCACAATTACATAGCTCTTAAGCTATGTCACATTGCTCTTGGCACTTTAATGATATTAATGCATTTAAAGCTCATAACAGTCATAAGAGGTTGGTATAGGTAGGTATTATTACTGTTCTTCCCATTTTAAAGATGAAGATAGTAACAGAGGGTTAAGTAATCTACCAGGTGACACATCTAGTAAGAGTCATAATTTGAACCCAGGCAGTCTTTCTCCAGAACCTCTACCACTTACTAGATGAATAATTTTGGGTAAGTTCCCCTCTGAATTGGTTTCTTTGCCCATAAAAATAGACATAATAATGCCTATCACACAGAGTTTTAACTTGTTGGGTAGGATAGATAGTAAATCAAGGCAGGAAGAAGGAGGGAGACATATCTCACCTACCAACTCAGCAGCCATGAGTCTGTTCCTATAAGATTGCCCAGTGTTCCGAACATCACAGGAAGTGCCATGCTAGGACAGGAGGAGGGGAGCCCTTGAAGTTCAGTGTGTATCAATCCCACTACATGGGAAAGAAAGTCTTTGAGACCGTGTACCCATCCCAAGGTCTGGAAGCGGGGAGAGGAGAGGGTCCACAGAGCCCAAAGAAGCCCATAAAACAACTTCGGTTAATTGCCTGCCTCTGGTCACTATCTGGTTTATGAGGGGGTCCCTAGTGCTTACAGGGAGAGCTCATAAATAACTTTGGATAACTACCTCAACTTTAATTAACTGCCTCCCATCAGATACTTGCTTTACAACAAGATGGACAAATGCGGTCTGGAGCAAGATAAGAACTCGGGCCAACAGACCCCCACACATACCTGTTTGGGTAGTCGCATCCCCCAGGAGAAGCTGGTACCACCTTTACCCATCAATCAATATGCAGCTCCCTCACCCCCATCTCACAACTATGTAAGTCCTCAGGACGAAGGACCTGAGGCTCTTGACGCTCTTATCTTGCCCTGCCATCAACCGATGCCTTTCACTCTCCACCTTAGCTGGGCCAGTTCTCTTCCATGAGAACGTATCACCGATAAACCCTGCTTCCATGCTACTATACTTTCTGATCTGTAACTCTTTACTGCATTGGCAAGAAGGACTGTTTCTCCTGCAACAAAATTAGATGAGTATGTAAAGTGCTTAGCATGGTTCCTCATCAACAAAAGCACTTACTAAAGTGTAGTTGTTATAATTTTTGCCCTAGTGCCTTGCCTTCACCTATAATCCAGCAGACTGCATGGGCTTCCAAATATTACCCTCAACTGACTTTTGTGTCATTTTGGATGCTCTATATTGACTACTTGACTCTTGCTTAAATCCTTAGATAATATATTTGCTAATCATTCTGATGCTCATGAACAGCCCCAGCATGTGTCACCTCCACCCTTGACTCACTTTAGCTTGCCTCTTCCCTGTAGATAGACCTAGGGCCAGGTCCATAACTCCTCACTTCTGCTGTTCCTTGTTAGATCTCAAAACAAAATAATTACTAGAGTCAGGAGCAACAAAATTCTTGTGGTATGACCTGCCTTTAACAACTAACCTTGTAATTCTTTTGGGTTCCCATTACTTGTTATAATCACTCAGATAAGCCATGGCCCAAATTTGACCATGTGTGGTAGCCACTTTCATGCACTACTCAGATCCACCTTCAATGAAGTCCTTTTTGTTGCTGCCTATAGGCATTCTGGTGGCAGACAACCCTCAGTTCTCAGCCTCTTCAAGGTTACCTCAGCGGCTGAGAGCCACCTTGACCAAAAGCCAGTTTCTGTGATGACTTTCTGAGGTTGTCCATATACTATGACAGAACAATGCAAAAATACAAACCTGAAGGGCCATTACAGCTCCAGAGCTCCCTGTGGGTTGCCCAAAGCTGTTTTTGAGCCTGCGTCCCAGCTCTGCTTCTCCCTGTGCCCCCTCTTGCTTCCTTCCCCTTCTTTCCCCAGGTATTGATCCCAAGAGCATGTCCTAATAAGCCTCCTTCCTCCTGTGCTCTGTCTCAGACTCAGTTTCCCAGAAATCTCAGCCTATAACACAAGGGAAGTCCATTCACTCAAATTCACTTTCATGGTCTCTGGATTCCTCCCAGGATTATAACTCCTTGATCAATTCCCCAAATCATCCCCAATAATCTTTTACCTTTTCGTAGAGGTATGACTAGTCTAGCTTGCTTGCTTACACAAGCACATAAATGAAGCCAGAAAAATAATCTTTCCTTATGCCCATTAATCAATTTGTTCCTTACTGTTCATCACTTCAGCTCAGGGCTTCTCCTTCCTCAAGGAAATGAGACAGATGATCATGGGTTGCCACACAACACTGGCTCTGCTCTTTGACCTCTTGAGTCTTAGGAGGATTTATCAGCAAACAAGAAGCTCATTTAACTGTATGACAGAAGCAGATAAAGAGTCAGTCATTAAGGGAAAATAAACAACTAAGAGCTTCACCTGTTTCATAAAATTGATATATTTATAAACATGCCCTCAGGCAAGGGTCAGCCTCAAGGATACCCACTTTGGGAATAACAAATCTCAAAACATTTATTTTTGTGACCATAAATTACATTTTTATTTAAATTTTTTATTTATTGATTTAGAGAGAGAGAGAGAGAGAGAGAGAGAAAGGAAGGGAGAGAGAGAGAAACATCAATTTGTTATTCCATTTATTTATGATTTCATTGGTTGATTCATGTATGTGCCCTGACAGTGGATTGAACTCACGACCTTGGTGTATCAGAATTATGCCCCAACAAACTGAACTACCTGATCAGGGCCCATAAACAACATTTTGATTTGAGTAATCATTAAAGTATCTGCATTTTTAATGGTCCATAAGATCTTAATATGTTTCTTTACATGCCAGATTTCCTAAACTACAACTGGACAAAACACATAGCTTCCATCTGATCTTCAAGGGCAGGTAAAATAACTGCCCTATTTAAGTGTGCAGTACTGCATATTTGAAATGCTAATAAAATCATAAAGGATAAAATACAGCAGAGCATAATTACTTATTTTTTAAGGTTTTCTGTGGGAAGATAGTTTATTATATTAAGTAGATCTTTCCAAGAAAACCCTATGCTCTCACAGCATGCAGCCTAATTCTTACAAAGGAATTAAAGGAAAGCTTGACAGTCTATTGGATTCTCGTATTAGTTTTTGTTTTATTATGCCCCTTTGGAAATATTGTTTCATTTTTGGTATTACCTTCTGTCTAGATATCTAAAATGGAGCTGTTATTGTTAGGCAGGGATGGGTACTAATCAATATTTTGTCTTTTATAGTGAAAAATACTATGATTGATGCTGACCCCAATCTGTATGGACAATTACAGCTGTAAAAACAGATGCTAGTCTCCCAGGCCCATTCCAGCCATATGTTTTGATTTGTGGTGAAGCAATGGGCATTTTATGTTGGTCAGCCTCTGATACCACTGGATTATCTGAAGATTATTTTTTAAAAGTTATGATTCACTGCTGATGGGGCTAACTGCCTCTATTACCTCCTTGGATTCTATAACTCTTATGGTTAATGCTCTGAGATTTTACTTTTGTGACTCAGATGCTTATAACCACCTCATTTCAGGTTCCCCATAAAGTAGTTACTTGAATCACTTGGAACAGTGAATTGAGAAAGCTCTTAAAAATATTCAGTATTAAAAAAATTATGGCTGTGAACATCACTATAGGGGAAACTATTACAGTTTAACACCTGCCCATAGGAGTTTCAGATTTATTGGGGGAGATAAAAATAAAACAGTGATATTTGCCATCACTGAAATAGGTCAAGTTGTATGACCATTCACATAATCTAAAAGTGAATCATGGAGGCCTTTGTTAAAATGCAGTTCCCATTGCAGATCTATTGAATAAGAATCTCTGGATTGTGTTGAAATCTGCACCTTTAACAAGCTCCCCAGTGATTTTCATGCACACTAAAATGGTTGAGAACCATTTTCTTAGAGGCCGATTATTTCAGCCTAGGCATGGTTCTTGCAGTGCCACCACTAGTTAGTGGTTCTCTGTATTTTGAAAGGAAATGGCGGCACTCTGCGACTATCATCACTGATATGTGTGATTAATCATTATAATGATGGTGTTAATGCCCCATCCAGAGCTCCTTTGCCAGTCTATTGCACCCATCCCCCAGCTGCTGACTCCATCTTACCCAGAACCAAGATCAGCTTTGTTTATTTTCTATTTAGCAGCTGTGACGATTAGTTGCTAATCGCTCACAGATAGATGCACTTTTATTTTTCCTGGGGAATTGTTCTCAGTTGATGGGAGCAACTTCATCCAGATATACCTAAGAGGTTTAATAATCATCAACACAGTCGATGACTGACTGGTATGAAGGAACAAAACACCAACTCCTTTGACTCAAAGGAGACAACTCTGTGATGCCATCTTTTCTCTAGAGCTCTTCACAGATTGGGCTGATGCTGAGTTCTACTGAAACCACCTCTTTGTTTAGCTTCTTCTCCTGCCTTTCTTGCTTCTTTTACTACCTTCCTTAGAGGTTTCTCCTAAGAATACTCCCTCAATAAGAAATCCCTATCTCCTTTGTTTCTAGGTTACTCTATCTAAGGTACTAATGTTATTCAGTTGTTGAGGAGGCTTTTCTAAGGAAAAAGTTGTGAAAATAACAAAAGAGATTCTATGAATAAATACAGAGAAGTGTTTGTAGCAAGATATAAAAGAAATAGGGGATTCTGGTTCTAAGTGAAATGGGGTAACTCCACCCTATTTATCCCATTCAATGCAACTATAAGAACTAGAAAGAATGCATAGGGCAGCTATTTGAGGATTCTGAAAAGTAAACAGTAGCATGAAGACTGGGGAAGACGGACCAGAATCCAAAGGACTACCAAACTAGTGGTGAATTGATTATTTTTCCTCTGTTATCCATGGCCTATGCTCAAGACAGCCCAAAACCTAGAAGTGGAGCTAGGGTACAGAAACAGAGAGCTCCAGAAGCAGCCATCTAGCTCTGCCTGGATGGGGAAGAAAGAGATCTTCTGATGCTTAGAGAGTGTGGAGGAAATGTCTCAGGTTTTTTCCTTTTCTCTGTTCTCTTGTACTCCAGGAAACCAGCAGTAGCAGCAGCAGCAGTAGAGAAAGCACCATCATAGGGGACTACAGCACACAAAACTCTGAGTGAGGAGAACCATTATGTCTGATCGGAAGAGCTGTGTCCCAAGAGGATGTGGTGAACCCCACTGCTGTTTCCTCTTTCTTTCCCTCCTGCTGCTCAGTCCCAGGCATGGGTAAAACAGTGGGAAGTACACAGCATAGTATCTAAAACCCCATCCTTCTAGGCCCAGAGCTTCAAAGGAGAGCCCTAGAAAAATGTTGAAGATAATAGAGCTTGGGAAAACAACCCTATCAAGTTGTTTATGAACCACTAGGCTCACTCCCTAGCTGTTCATATGTAGATCTGACCCTAACCAACATAACAAAAATTTTGACAATTGAATTATGGGATAGACAGAGTCCAGGTCCCAAACTGACCACTGGGTGGCACACATACACAAGACAGAACTGAATTGAAACTCAAATTACATTACAACCACAAACCATAGAAGGCTGGTTGGAATGTGCAGCCTGAACTCAAACAATTTGATTGCCTGTTAAAAATGTCTACATTACCCATAGGATTTAAAAAAAATTATTTATTTTATTTTTAATCAGAGGGGAAGGGAGGGAGAAAGAGATGGAGAGAAACATCAGTGTGTGGTTGCCTCTCATGCACCCCCTACTGGGGACCTGGCTGGCAACCCATGCATGTGCCCTGGCTTGGGAATCGAACTAGCGACACTTTGGTCCGCAGGCTGATGCTCAATCCACTAAGCTGCACCAGCTGGGGAAACCCATAGGCTTTAAATAAGACCCAGAATCTCATTACCCTCAGTCTTCCAAAATATCTAGGCTAAAATCTAATATTACTCAGCATATGAAGAACCAAGAAAAATCTCACGTGTCATGGAAAAAGACAACCAACAGACACCAATGCCAAAATGACACATGTTGAAATTATCAGACTTTAAAGCAACTATTACCTAAATTTTCCAAGTAAAGGAGAACACTCATTTCTACTGAAGTATAATTGACTTACAATATTATATTTGATATTTACCATATTTTGCCATGTATAATGTGCACCCATGCCTTGTATGCATTATACACAGTATTGTTATACTCATTATTATACCCATGGTACATAATCATTATACCCATACATAATGTGCATCCTTATTTTTCCCTCAAAAATTTGGGCAAAAAATGTGCACATTATACATAGCAAAATATGATATATACATTATGAAGTGATCACCATGATAAGTCTAGTTATGTTCTGTCACCAAAGTTATTACATTATTACAGTATTATTGACTATATTCCTTATGCTGTTTGTTACTTCCCTATGAATTATTATTTTATAACTGTAAGTTTATGCCCTTCAATCCTCTTAACACTGCCCATCGCCACGCCCATGTACTCACATCCTCTGGCAACCACCAGTTTGTTTCTCTTTTGTTTTTTGTCTTTAATTTTGTCCATAGATTCCACACATAAGAGAAATCATACCATACTTGTTTTCTCTGTCTGATTTATTTCACTAGCATAATACCCTCCAGATCCACTCATGCTGGTGCAAATGGCAAGATTTCACTCTTTTTTATGGCTGAGTAATAATCCATTGTGTTGTGTGTATACAGATATACATATTACATCTTCTTTATCCATTCATTTATGCACGAATACTTAGGTTGCTTCTATGTCTTAGCTATTGTAAATAACGTTGCAATAAACATAAGGGTGCGTATGTCTTTTCAAATTACTGTTCTCATTTTCTTCAGATTAATACACCCAGAAGTGGAATTACTGGATCATATGGTAGTTCTATTTTTAATTTCTTGAGGAACCGACATACTGTTTTCATAGTGGCTGTACCAGTTTACATTCCCACCAGCGGTATACAAGGGCTCCATTTTCTCTACTTCCTCACCAACACTTATTTTTTTTTTTTTGTCTTTTTGATAATAGTCATTCTGACTGGCGTGAGGTGATATCTTAGTATCATTTTGATTTGCATATTCCTAATGATTAGGGATGTTGAACATCTCTTCATGTGCCTATTGGTCATCTGTTTATCTTCTGTGAAAAAATGTCTATTCTAGTCCTCTGCCCATTTTTAATCAGATCGTTTTTTTTTACATAGTTAGTTGTGAGTTCTTTATAAATTTTGGACATTAAACCCTTATCAGATAAGTTACTTGCAAATATTTTCTCCTGTTTAGTAGGTTGCCTTTTCATTTTTTGATGGTTTCCTTTGCTGTGCAGAAGGTTTTTAACTGGTGTAATCCTGTTTGTTTATTTTTGATTTTGTTGTCCTTGCATCAGGAAACATGCAAAAAAATGTTGTGAAGATTGATATCAAAATTATTAATGCCTATGTGTTCTTCTAGGATTCTTATGGTTTCAGATCTTACATCAATGTCTTTAATCATTCGGAGTTTAGTTTTGTATACAGTGTAAGACAGTGGTCTAGTTTCATTCTTTTGCATGTATCTGTCAAGTTTTCCCAACACCGTTTATTGTAGAGACTGCCTTTTTCTGATTGTGTATTCTTGCCTGCTTTGTCATAGATTAATTGACCATATATGTGTGGGTTTATTTTTGGGTTATGTATTCTGTTCCATTGGCCTATGTGTCTGTTTCTGAGTCAGTAACCATAGTGTATTAATTACTATGGCTTTGTACTATAGTTTAAAATTAAGTGTGTGATACCTCCTGTTTTGTTTTTCTTTCTCAATATTTGGCTATAGGGGTCATTTGTGTTTGTTTGTTACTTTTACAAATTTTAGGACTGTTGTTTCTAGTTCTGTAAAAAAATGCCATTGATATTTTGATAGAGATTACATACAATCTGTAGATTTCTTTGGGCAATATATTCATTTTGACAATATTAATTCTTACAATCATTGAGCACAATATATCCCTCTATTTATTTGTGTAGTCTTCAATTTTATTCATCAATGTCTTGTAGTTTTCAGAGTACAGGTCTTTGATCTCCTTGGTTAAATTTATGCCTAGGTGTTTTATTCTTTCGATGTAATTATAAATAGAATAGCTTTTTAAATGTTGTTTTCTGATATTTTGTTAAAAGTATATAGAAACACAACATATTTCTGTGTATTAATTTTGTGTCCTGCAACTTTACTGAATTCATCTATTAAATCTGGTAATATTTTGGCAGAGTATTTAGTGTTTTCTCTATATAATATCATGTCATCTGCAAATAATGACAGTTTCACTTCTTCCTCTTCAATCTGGATGCCTTTTATTTCTTTTTCTTGCCTAATTTCTGTGGCTACAACTTTTGATACTATGTTGAATAAAAGTGGTAAAAATGGGCATCTATTTCTTGTTCCTGATCTTCAAGCAAAAACTTTCAGCTTTTAACTGTTGAGTATGATGTTAGCTGTGAGTTTGTCATATATGGCCTTTATGATATTGAGGTATGTTCCCTGTCTATCTACTTGGTTGAGAATTTTTTTCAAAACTAGATGTTGAATTTTATCAAATGCTTTTTATATATATATTGAAGTGATCATATGATTTTTTACCCTTCATTTTTAAAAAATGTGGTATATCACATTATTTGATTTGTGGATATTAAACCATGCTTACATCCCTAAAACAAATCTCACTTGATCATGTATGATTCTTTAAATGTGTTGTTAAATTCAATTTGCTAACATTATGTTAAGGATGTTTGCATCTATATTCATCAGGGATATTGGCCTGTAATTTCCTTTTTTGGCAGTGTTTTTGTCTGGTTTTGATATTAAGGTAATGTGGGCCTTGTAAAATGAGTTTGGAAGTGTTCCTTTCCCTTCACATTTTTGGAATAATTTGATAAGGTATTAACTCTTGTTTAAATGCTTGACAGAATTTGCCTGTGAAGGCATCTTGTCCTGGACTTTTGTTTATTGGGAGTTTTTTTATTATTCTTTCAATTTTGTAACTAATAAGTGGTCTATTTAGATTTTCTGTTTTTTCATGATTCATCTTAGAATATTGCATGTTTCTAGGAATTTATCCATTTCTTTTAGACTGTACAATTTGTTGGCGTATAATTGCTCATAGTATTCTTTTATGAACCTTTGTATTTTTGCGATATCAAATGTAGTTTCTCCTCTTTCATTTCTGATTTTATTTAAAAATACTATAGACAGTAAAACACACAATAGAAAAATATACAATGGAATATTAAAGTATGTTCAAGTAATCCAAAAGGTGGTAGAAAAGGAGAAACAGATAAATGAAAAATAGAGGGAACAATCACAAAACAAATCATGAAGTAGTAAGCCTAAATCCAAGTATCAATAATTACATTAAATATAAAAGCCAAAGATTGTTAGAATGGATTTTAGAAAAACAAGATCCAACCATATGCTGTTTACAAGATACTCACTTCAACTATAATGATGTAGGTATATTAAAAGTAAAAAAAAAATGCTTTTATGCAAATATTAATGAAAGGAAAGCTAGAGTTACTATTAAAAATAACAGATACTATGGCAAAACTGACTGAATCTAAACTACTTTTTACTAATAATTCCTTGATAAATTATTTACATTCCTTTCTCTGGAAAGTTTTACTCTATCTTACACACAGACCTTCCAGGCACCCAGATACTAAAAAGCTGCTCTGCATTAGCTAGCTTTTGTGAATGTTCACTGGTTTGGAATTAGAATCTTGCTGAGTGCTCTTATCTAAAGGATTATTTTAAAAACACAATACATACATATTTCTCCTTAACTTTCCCAGTTAGATGCAGGGCAATTTTCCAGGCAGATCTCTGTTTCCTTTAATAAGAACAGTTCTACCCCTATTTTCATTTTACCCACTCTGTAGTACAAAGCCTTACCCTTCAAACCTACAAGGAAACAAGGTGGATATATAACTAACATCACTTGCCTTGAGTCTCATTTGTTAATTAAGGAAGTTATCTGGCGTTGACCAGTATGGCTCAGTTGGTTGGGAATTGTCCCACAAACCAAAAAGTTGCAAGTTTGATTCCCAGTCAGGGCACATGCCTGGGTTGTGGGTTGGGTCCCCAGTCAAGGTGTGTATAAAAGGCAACCGATCAATGTTTCTCTCTCACATCAATGTTTCTCTCCCTCTCTTTTCCCCTCCCTTCCATTCTCTCTAAAATCAATGAGCATCTCCTTGAGTGAGGATAAAAAACAAAAGTTTTCTGTGGCCACCACAGGTAAGGAGACACTATTCTGGAACCGTTCTTTATAAGAATGATTCTTTAAAAGAATAACTTTCTGCTGTGGCTGCTGTGGCTGCTGTGGCTGCTGTGGCTCAGTAGATTGAGTGCTAGCCTATGAACCAAAGGGTTGATGGTTAAATTCCCAGCCAGGGCACATGCCTGGGTTGCAGGCCAGGTTCCCAGTAGGGGGCGTGCCAGAGGCAACCTCACACTGATGTTTCCCTCTCTCTTTCCCTTGTCTCTAAAAATAATAAATAAATAAAATATTTTATAGAAAGACTAACTTTCTATCTTTTCTATATCATGGCACACATATAAAGTGATAATATTTATAAGATATTCTGGGTAAGAAGAGGGGTTTAACTCCTCTAGGCTGTGCTGAGAGCTGCCCTGAAGGCTATCGGTAACCACTGCATTGGCAAACCTGTAACCCATTTGTGGAAAGCTGCAATCAGAATGATGGGAAGTATTTTTGCATAAGATGCCAAGTTCTTGCTTTAGCAATCCCTGTGGGTTTCTTTTGAGTTTCTACAGTCCTCAGCTTAATTTCACTTGATCCCTTTCACTTTTTAAATACTTTGATTTTTAAGTAAAAGAGAACATTAAAAATTATTAAACAGGAATTTCCTCACTCATAAAAGAATATAAGTACAAAGGTATGTATGATAACTTCCTATGGGAATGATAGGCAGAGAAATAATAGGGATTTTGGACCTGTTTTTTCTAAATTTTGGAAAGATTTGTTTCCATTATATAATGGAGATAACAAAATCAATGTGATATGGTAGCTGTGAATCTTAAAGACGTAATACCTTTAGCATAGTGCCTGGCACATACTGGGTACTCAATAAACATAGTTTGCTTCCTTTACATTTTCATTCCCTAGAGTGATTTTTGCTAAAGAAATTGAGAGTAAGGGGGATACCATGTCAGCACTGAAGCCTCAGAGAATGCTTTGTGGTATGTATGTAATAATCATGGCCTTAAGAAGAAGTTGAAATTTGATGGATGGTGAAAAATAATAAAGGCCTCTAGGGTCCTGGTAATAAGATGGCATGAAACTAATCTTTGAAGTCTCAGGCAATGACAGGTAAGATAAATGAATACAGAATACTTGATAAATAAGAGGGATATTGATTTGGAGTCTAGCTTTAAGGAAACATTATGAGAAAGTCTTACTTGTGTGGGTGTGAGACTTGACTTCAGGTTAGCCCATCGCCAAATGGCGAAATAGGCAAAATATTCCTTTGGTGTTTTCCAACATGGTTTTGCTGTCTTTTCTTCCCTTTCAGCATCACCTCTTCCAAGGGCTCCATTATATTACTTATATTAAACTATCACATAACTGGAAAAAAGGGGGCTAAACAATATCTAATTCATACTAAAGAGTTTTTGAGCTAATGGGTTACCCCTTCAGGTCATCAGCATTTTAAAAGAGAATCTTGGATTACATTATGATTACTCGAGAAAAAGTCTTTCCTGTGAGGAATTTCTAGCACCCAAATAGGGGAGATATCTTTTTTACTATAGAGGCTACCCTCTCAAATCGTACCACAAAAATAACTTTCCACTCCATCTATGGGTGATAAGGATGATAAATAATAGATCTGGGCATGCACAGTCTAGACATAATCATGCTTTAACATCAACATTCTAAATGAGGCTCCAGAATAATTTGTCTGAATTACTCCTATGTGAGTGTCAGGGTTGAATAATAGAGAAAAGCACTGCAGGAATTCCTGGCTGAAGGATCCCTAAGTACAAAAAAAAGAAAAAAATTGGAAAATAAGCAAGCGGGAAAAGTCAAGACCCTAAGCAACGGTATTAAAGCTAAAGGGCCAAATGCATGACTGCCAAGCATTCTCCAAGCTTTTGGAGTCAGGCAAGGTGGGGCTCAAAAGGAGATCTAGTCAGGGAAACTTGTTAAGTCCAAGGGGGTTATACTGACCAGTTCATCTATAACAACTATAGCTCATGTTTCTTATTCAGTGGCCACCAGCTGTGACTGCCCACTGAATTGGTTTAAAACGTTAAAAGCAGGGGTGAGTATAAAGGATGAAGCAATGGAAGAGTGATATTTTGGGGAAATTTTAAATAAATATTAGAGAATAATTGGTAGTTATTAAAATACAGAA
>PVJD01016304.1:0-21523 GCA_004026545.1 Mormoops blainvillei | reverse complement strand
GAAAGTAACAATGTCTACCTCGGGGTGGCGAACCGTTTCTATGAAAGGCCAGATAGTAAGTATTTTAGGCATGGCAGGCCCAACAGCCTCCACTGCATCTCCTCAGTTCTGTCACGATAGCACCAAGCAGCCATACTGGAGTGATGACCCTGTGTTCCCAGAAAACCCTACTTATAAAAACAGAAGGGTCAGCTTGGCCCGCGGGCTGCAACTTGCCAACCCCGAGTCGAGCGTAAAAAGTGTGAACGACAGGGTCTGATACAGCCCGTTCCACACTCTGGCTCCATCACTCACTAGTTCCATTATATTGGGCAATTTTTTAGCCTCTATGCTCCTTAACGTGCTTATCCGTAAAAGGGGAACACTAATACTAACATTAATACTCATGCTCTCATACTCATGCTAATACACTAACAGTAAACTGTGTTCGCAGTGCTGTTGACAGGGCGAACTGGGATAATGTGCCTTTTAAGGCGAATCTCAGGGCTCCTCCCTGTACCTTCCTTCCTTCCGTCCCCTGCTCCCCATGCCACATTTTCTTCCCGTTTCTCCCGACCTTCTCACCCTCTACAACCTCATCCGCACTCATGCCTGCAGCCCCTGCGTCCATCTGCATGTCTGATGTCCCTTCTGGATTTAACATCTGCACACTCAATGCCAGCTCTGCTTGTAAACACCGTTCCCATCTCAGGCGCCGCATGTGCAAAGGGCAACGGGTCATGTTAATCGGACCTGTGCCTCCTCCTGACCTCCCTCGTTCCGGGGGTGACAGTGCTTCTGAAGCCCCTGACACCACCATGCCCCCCGCTGGTCCTGCCTGGCCACCTTCCGTCCTTCGCACGGCCGTCTCTGCAGTTCGCTCTCATCACCTGCCCCTTGACCTTTCTCAATGGTCTCCCTTTCTCCGTGCCTCTCGTCGCCAACCTGTTCTGCACAGGACACCGAGTTACTCTTGCTCGAGCCCCGCCGAGCCGTGCCTCTCTCTGGTCCCTAAAGTTATTGACGGCTCCCCAGGTGTCAGAACCCTCACATGGCTTTCACCCCTGACCCCGGCCCCGGGCCTGCTCACTCCTTCCAGGACTTAATTCTCCCCATTCTGCAGTCCTTCCTCTGGCTCTCCCTAAGTGCCATCTCTGCCTGCCACATTTGTACCCGCTTCCAGGACCCAGGCCGGCGATCTGAAGCCCCCCAGCCCCCTCCCCACCCAGCGGGAGAGATCTCATCCTCTCCTTGGCTCCTGGAGCTCTGTGTAAGCCCATGCTTATCTCATGGCACACATTTTCTATTTTCCGTGTACTTTTGTGAGGTGCTGCATACCTATTTTATCTCTCCCACTAGATTACAGATCCCTCCCAGGGAGGGGGGGTGCTTGGCTCTCTGAGCAGCCCCAGCATACAGCCTTTTTACCTGGCTGTCCTCAGAGCCGGAGCCACCCTGGCAGCTCAGACAGTCTCTGTCAGGGGGGAGATCGATGCTGAAGAGCAGGCCCCCCTTTCCACGGCCCGGGGCTGTGAGCCTGCCACGCCTCTGGCTTTGGTGGCTGTGTGCGTGACAGGTGTGCAGGGCTATGTGTGTGTGTGTGTGAATAGGGTGGGTGGGTGTGGAGGCTACGTGGGTGTGAGGTGTGTATGTGGGGGTGTGTTTGTGTGTATGTGTGGGCAGAGCGTGGGGTGTTGCTCTGTATGTGAGGTGTAGGTGAGGAGAATGTGGGGCGTGGGGAGAGTGGATCAGTGCACAGGAGTGTACGTGTGGATGTGTGTGGGCAATGGGAGAGGTCGGTGTGCGTGTTTGGGAGTGTGCATGTGTTTACGGGGCCCGCATGAGGGGAACATGGGTGTGTGCACACGAGGGGGGATGTGTGTGGAGGAAGGAGGTGTTCGTATGTGTGTGTGGTGTGCGTGCATGTGTTTGCAGGGGAGGGCATGTAACCTTACACCTTCTTCTAAAAGGACAAGACTCCTCACCTGACTTTATCTATGAGAAATTCTTTATCTGTGAGAAATGCCCGGGAAGTGGAACAAAGAGTGAAGAAAGCTTCAGAAAGTTCAGGGACCGAGTGATAAAATCAGACGGCACGATGTCTCGCTTGGTATACAGTTGGGCTATAAAAACAAGCCACTCATCCCTGAAGCTCCCGGGGGGCCCTTTGAGGTTTAGTGGCTGCGTGTTCTCCAGGGAACTCTGCAAGCAGTAGGCCGAGCGCTGTGGGGGGTCAGGTCCCACCCTGTCCTCACTGGCGTTCTGTCCCACAGCTCACGCCAGGGTTGTGACCGACTTCTCTCTGGGGTAGGGTGGATGGGGGTATCCTCGGCAACTAAAATCTGAGGCTCTGAAGGACGAGCTGGGAAGGGCAGCATCAGGCTCTGAATTCAGGAAGCCTGCCCTCTTCCTTTCAGCCCACTCTGAGGACCACAGACCCGGCAGAGCCAGTTACAAACTGCCCATAAATCATGAACATAGTCAGAGATTACATCCAGGACAAAGGTCACAGTGTAGGAGGATTGAGAGAGCTGTTACCAGAAATATCTTTTAGCGTCAGAACTTGCGTTCAACATGAACCCTCATGTGAAAGTTCAGTAGAGAAAATGCGACAGGCCCAGCACCACTGTGTTGGGTGCACGTATGTGTTGTGGGGTGGGCAGGGTGCTGGATTTCTGCCCGCTCACCCTCCAGCCCCCGGAGGGGCCTTGGCAGAGCACGGTTTGAAACCTCTTCTGGGCACCAGCTCTCCCACCCTACGGGGAGGTAAAATGACTTGCCCAGGGTCACCTGGGGGTGGTAGGCAACTCCCGTGAGTGAGCAGACCCCTGAAAGGCAGGTCCCAGCCCACATCAGCCTGTTACTCTAAGCCAGCCCCAGACATTGCAAGGGATGGAGGGTCTGAGGGAGGCGAGATGAATGGGCAGGCTGGCTTTGAGGGTCCCGTGGAACACGGAGCTTGGGGCCTGAAAAAGTGAAAGTGACATTTGCCTGACGGCATTCAATGGAGAATACAGTGATCTCGCAGCTTTGACGTCTCTTTGGGCCTAGACAAAAGTCTGGTGTTCTGGGGCCGCTCTCCCTCTCACATCCACTGAAAAATCCTAACGCCGTACACCGTCTTAGGAATGTCATAATAATGCTCAGGGACGTCAGTCTTGGAGGAAGGTCGCCACCCTCTGTAATAACGCACCAGCTGCCTGTGTCAGGGCAGAAGCTTGCTTAGTGGCCACCGGTACGGGGCCACGGGCAACATCCTTATGAGTTGCCGGCTATTGGTAACGTCCTCTCTGAAATAAGGGTTATCATTAGCACCGTCTCCACTGGGCAGGCTGGGAAACCAGGGCACAGAGAGGTAAAGGAACTTGCCCCAGGTCACACAGCTAGGAAGGGACAAACCTGGTTTCAAACCAGACAGTCTGGGTCTCGGCCCGTGCTCTTCGCCGCAGGGCTACTGAACTCCTGTCTTTCAATGAGAGAAGGACATGCAGGGCAAGGAGCCCCGCGTTGGGACCCCTTGTTGTTGGGACAAGTGACCGAGCTCCCCAGGTGAGCTGGAACTGCGGTCGTGTTATCATCATCACCCTGCTTGTGTCTCCAAGAGCTTCTCGTTGTTCTTACAATAATGGCCAGATTCCTTCAGAGGGCCTTCGAGGCTCTGCCTGACCCGGCACCTGCCTGCAGTGGGGCCCTCACAACCCCCCTTGCGCTTGCCCTCTGCCCCTCAGCCTTCCTGCTATCTTTTATTTACTGCTAACCCAGAACCTTGGCCCAAGCCATTGCCTCTTCCGGAAGGACTCCACCTTCCGGGTCAGTCTCTCTATTGAGCATTCCCGTAGACAGGTGTTCCCTGTCTTCTTAGCCCTTGCCTGGCCCGTCACCGTATCTGTTAGTGAGAGTATTTGGTTAATGTCTGCCTCTCCCCTGATGGGAAACGCCCCCGAGGGTAGAGACCTGGTGTGTCGTATTCTTCACAGCACCCCCAGGGCTCGCACGGGGCCTGCCACATCCCCGTGAGTGAGCAAACAGATGAGGGGGCCCTTCTTGCCTTGATGTTGCATGACGCTAAGCATGAAGTGGGCCCCACCACTACGAATTGGGGGTACACCAAGGTGGTCCTCTGGGTGAGCTTATTCACCCCGGAGTCAATGTTTACTAACAACATTTCCTGCGGGTAAAAGCCACGTTGTTTACAAAGAGCCTCAGCTAGCCTTCCCTGTGTTTGATCCTTGCTTGCGACACCAAGAGCAGGTGAAATTACCTGCATTTTACAGAAGAGAATGCCGAGGCTCAGCGCGTCATGCAGCCTGTTCAACGTCACCCAGTGAGCACTGCGGCCTCTCATCTTCCTTCCTTTCACCGGCCAGGGGCTGGTTCGCCCCCTGCCCCCCACCCCTCGCCCCTTTCTGAAACTTCTTCAAATTGTTGGTCTCGTCTCTCAGTTCTGAGGGCCAGACGGAATTCCCCCGAGAAGACGCAATGATTATTTCCTGCTTCCACCCCAGCAATGACCTTTGCTCTTATATCCTAACTCAAAAAGGAGTGCCTGACTGTGCCCGAGGGCAGATCCCTGCTCACCTAGGGTGCGGTCGATAGCCATCTCAAACACATCGGGGCTTGGAGCTCGGTCCCTTGGGGAGAGCTGTCCATCTCTAAGTCAGGGTTTTGGGGCTGGACCAGCTCTATCTTTTGGGTCCCTCGTCCATGTGAAAAATTTTAGTTATCTGCCTCCTTGGTTACTTGTGGTCAGCCAAGCCACTGGTCTGGCTGAAAAGTGCACCTGGGCCAGCGAAGTGGTCAGCCCTGGTCTCTCGACTTGGAGGTCTTCCAGGGTGGCCTGGGGAGGTGTTGACTGCATGGGAGGGTGCCTGAGGAGGATGGGGTGGGGGCATTGCTGAAGGAGGAGGCAGGGGCACTGAGAGCGGACCTGCAGGCAGGTCCTGGCCCCCTCCTGCCTGTCCCATCGGGGCAGCTGCAGGGAGGAAGCACGGTAGAAGGGCCGTTCTGGGGGGCTCTGCTCTATTTCCTCCCACTCGGCCCAGCTCACATCCCTGCAAGGCTTCGGGAAACTTCTCCCAGTGCTCAAGGCTTTTCTCCCCAGCAGGGATTCTCCCCGACACACAGTCCAGATGGGCCCTTCTCTTCCATGTGCTAAGCTAAACAGAGACCTTTCTGTTCTGCATGGCAGAACCCTCCACGGAGTGTCAGAAGTAGGATGGGCTCTGGAGACTCTCTTTCCGGTTTCCATAAGGAAATGTGTCCTCAGGGGAGACAATACCTGCCCCGGGTTCTTCTGGTCAGCCTGAGCCAGGTTGACAGGACCCCCGTCGGGCAGAGTCTTCCTGCTGCTTGCCCATTCAGCCTCCAAAGGCCCGCGCCTGATCGAGCCTGCCCGGTCACTCCTCCAGGGAGGTCTCCTGTGCACTCACCTGGTCCCTGGCTGGGCATTTTGGGTGAGAGTGGCAACCTGTCCCTGCTCCTCTGACGGCCGGCAGCCCCAGGTCCACAGGAAGCCCGCGTCCTTTCTCCTCAGCCAACGGCTAGACTACAAGTCCAGTTTCTCAAGAGGCAGCTCGATGTTGAAGGAATACCAGGTAATCCAGAACAGCAGGCTGAAAGCCAGGGTCAGAGACCCCGTGTAGACCAAGAAGTCCCAGTAATCGAGGGAGGCCAAGATGCCCACGAGCAAAAGCACCAGGCCCAGGGTGTCCAGCAGGAGGGCAGAGAGGAGGAGGAATGCACAGCGCCCGGGGCTGCATCTTCCCCAGGGCCCCCCCAGGAGCATCGCCCCGGAGCAGGAGCAGCCCGAGGAGCCCAGCCGCGCACCTGGAGCTGGGGCGCATGGGAGGGCGGCAGGCCTGCCTCCCGCTGCCTTCTCTCTCCGCTGGGTGTGAGCAAATGAGCGAGCCGTCTGTCTGGAGCCACGAGGAAGTACACGTGGACCTACCTTTATGAGCACGGCAGCCGGTGGGGCAGGTTAGTGCTTAACTGGTTCACAGCTCAGCAAAGATCCTGATCAACACAGCCTGACATCACTGCTCACGGGAGTATTCATCACTGGGGCAACCAGGCTCCACGGCAGAGGAGGCGTCAGCATGCCCTCGCATGGATTTGCCAAGTCCGGGGGTTAGGGACCTTGAACCTGTGGGCTGGTAGGGGCTGCCCTGAGTCCTGCACTTTGCCCCTCAGGTCCTGAGCAAGTCCCACTAAGTGACTGGGACATGGTTTCTTCAGCTCTTGTGATGGGGTGGGCTTCTCCTCCCCCTTCCTACTTTTGTCCTACTCTTTCTGGTGAGGACTCAGGGTTTTATGTGAAAGGCTTGGAAGAGGGTTTATGGGCATAAAGGGATTTTGAAATGCGCTGTAAGAATCAGTCGGTATTAGCCAGAGAAGTTTGATGTGTCTTGGAGGTTCTCTGCTCTGGAGACACAAGGACCTGTGCTTCTTCTAGTGAGGCTCGTTCCAGAGATGAAATGGACTGAGATGACCGAGGGGGGACGACAGGGAGAAAAGGGACTTGGCTTCTGTCTGTGGTCAACTGGGTGTGGACTGAAAGCGGCTCCAGGCAAAAGGCAAGGAATGTTTACCGGTTCTCTGTGTTTTTTAGACGGACTAAGTTCATGTTTGCTTTCTGTCCCAGGGGCACTGCACGGATCTCCGAGGAGTTATGTATAAAACGAATGGTCTTATCACCGTGGCCACTCACAGGGTGTTGAGAATGAACATCGACTGAGGAAAATACAGCGACAGTCTCCAGCCACCTCCACAGCGCTATAGACGTCCCCTCCCTGGCCCCCCTGGCCCCAGTTAACTGCCTTGCACTGGGTGCCAAGCCTCTCTGGGGCTCATTTCCCCCACACAACTGAAAGAAATAATTCCACTCTTCCTTTTACCTTCCCCAGTGGGTAAGAATAAAGAAGTGGTTCAAATTCAGTTTCCTACATATAAAATAAGCCAGGATGAATGGGAAACTTGCAGACAGAAGGAGTGTGGATGGCGTGAGTTCTAGAAGTTATAGATTACGGGACCTGAAACACCACAAGAATTGACTCAAGCCAGGCCGACAGTCTGCAGCATCTCAAAGTGAGGTGTAGCCGAGGGCGATCTCCCACCCAGTATTAGCATTCTTTTCCTGGTGTGTCCCCAGCAGCGGTTGGTTACGAACCCGGAGCCCCCTTCCCGTGGCTGGGGAAGCCACGGCTCTACAGCTATATCAGTCCAGCTTTGACTGGCAGAGTTTCCTGGGAAGAACGGCTGGTGGGTAGCAATGGCACTGCAGGGGCAGGCTGAGTCCCGGCTGCGGCTGTGCAGGGTGATGCGTCCCGGTCGGTCTGGCTGGTCCCAGGTTTTCGGGTCCCTTTGCAGAGACCTGCGTGTGTGAATAACAATTTCAGTGTTAAGATTTCTGTGTGCCAGGAAGTCTCAGGGTCCTAGGCCAGGTGGGATGGTTGGTCACCCTACCTCCATCTGACATCGGATGATGGGTCAAAGAGAAGCTGGGGGTAGGGAATTCTTTCCTGTCCACCCAGTGAAGTCAGCTTCCCCCTACACAGACCCCTAGGATCCCAGGAAATACTGGTGCCCCAGGTTCTGCATCTCCTCAACATTTTTATTTCTACTATTTATACACACACACACACACACATGCACATGAGTTTCCAGCTGAAAAATGGTGGCGTGTTCACCAGGAAAAGAAACAAAATGGAAAGCACTCGCAGCTTTGGCCTACAGAGCTGATTAGCATTCACTCCTTGGTGTCCGTCTTCCAGAACCAGAAACAGCCCCTTCTGTCGTACGGAAATGGGCCGCAGTGGGCCCTGTGTCCTGCAGTCTGCTTTTCCCTTCAACAATACACGCCCCATGCTTGGGTGTGTACCCGCCCCCCATCGCCGCCCCGCCCCAGCCCAGGAGACAGTCCAGGTTGCAGGGGGCCCTGTACGCCTGCCCAGTGAGTCTTCCCCGCTCTCCTCCCTGACGGTCCATCCCCTGAGTGTTGAGGCTGCCTAGACACTTACACAGCTGGGAGGGAGGGACAGGGATGGCTGATGAAGAGCCAGGTGAGACTCAGCCCGGGGTGGGGACAGGGTGGAGGAGGAGGTGGGAGACAAGGACAGCAGGGAGAGTGACTACAGGTGTGGGAAACAGAAAAAGCCTGGGGTAAAGCCTTGCCCGGACCAAAGGCCGGTCATTAGCAAGAAACCTTCACTTGACTTGACAGAGGCCAGTGTGCTGTACCCAGTTTTCACAAGGATGACACCACCACCCTCCGCCCTCTCAGACCGCCTTTGCGACCGGTCTGCTTGTCGAGGCTAACACCTGTGGCTGGAAACAGACGCATGGGGTTTCTGGGGCTGCTGCGGCAGAGAACCCCAAAATGGGTGGCTTGAACATCAGAAATTGATCTGAGTCCCAGTTCTGGAGGACAGAGGTCTGAGGTCATGTGTCAGCTGCATTGGGTCCGTCTGTTGGTTGGGAGGGAGAATCTGTTCCAAGCCTGTCGCCTGGCGTCTGGTGGTTTGCTGGCCATCTTTGTCCTTCCTCGGCTGACGAAGATGCATGACCTTCATTATCAAGTATCATTCTCCTGGTGCGCGTATTTCTGTGTCTGGACTTTTCCTCTTTATAAGGACACCAGTTATGGTGCATGCAAGGAGGGACCCACCCTACTCCCGTACAACCTCACCTTACTGATTACACCTGCAATGATCCTATTTCCAACAAAGGGTACCTTCTGAGGTACTAGGGGTTAGGATTTCAAGATATGAATTTTGGGGACACAATTCAACCCATAACAATAGCTGAAAGGATGGTGTGTTTGTTTGTTTGTTTTTGGATATCCTTCAACTTAGGCCATAGAACAGAGAGAAAATTTAGACTCTCAAACCAAGATTTCAGAAACAACGGAATTACAAAGTCAGCACCAGGCACCAGCAAGAGTGCTTCAGCCCCCGGAGCCCTGAGATGCCCCAGGTTGGCTCTGCGTCGCTGGGAGGCGAGTCGAGGAGGCAGGGTCTTCTCCCTGCCTGGCTCCGCGCAGCTCCCTCCCTGTTCATCACCGCAAGGAGCTCGGCTTCTGCAAGTGGGTAACGCGGAGTGACTCCGACCCATTCGGACTTGAGAGCCGAAGTGGGATTTCAATTAGCCCAGGATAACTGAGCACCTGTTCTATCTCAGGCAGCAGGGAATAGGATCCAGTACAGAACCTGACATCACAGAGATCATCTTCGAAGAGGGGAGACAAATAATTAACACAGACATGATATATTTTCAGAGGATACTACATAGTTTCAGATCATGTATTTCCAGAGACGCAATGGAAAATACAAAGACAAGGAAATGTAAGACAGGAGGTACCCGTTGTGCTTTCTGAACCACGAACACAGTGCATAGGGCGCAGCCGGCTGCCCGCCCCTGGCCTGTGACTTCCAGGCCGCATCCACCCTTGCGGCTCAGAGGGCTTTGTCCTTCTGCTGCCACCTCGGGTTCTGACTCCTCTCGGCAGCTGAGACTTACTCACTCCCTTGGCAAAATCATCACAGTGTGTCATCTCCCCGTGATGTCACAAGGATGACAGCTTCTCTATGACCTACGTCCTGAAGGTCAGGCTGAGACTGAGACGGGGCCAGGCCCGTCAGGGGCCGAGCTGACCCAGAGTTACAGTTCTCAGGCCTGGCTGTGTAAATGACTAAAGCCCAATCACAGCGTGAGCTGTAGGGCTCAGACGCTGGACAAATCTAGCCACTACTAGTGCTACTCGCTCGCTTGTGACCTTGGGCAAGCCACTTGCCTTCCCTGTGCCTCAATGTCCTCAGTGTAAAACAGCCCCTTACTTCACAGGGTTACTGCAAAGGTTAAGTGAGGTCGTGGGTGTAAAGTGCTCAGGACCTACACACTCTGTAACATAGACAAGCGTTACTAATGTGGTTGGCGCGGATAGCTTTCCATTCTTTCCGACACGATGCTTCTGTAGGGGAAACCCCAGGTTGGAAAGGATCAGCCTGGGGCTCTCCTGCACCCCCACTTTCTCGCCTTTATCACGTGTGACTTCACCTGTTGGGGCTCCCTTTCACCCTGCCTTGCCTGACCCCACAGGTCCAGTTAGGACGGGCCAAGCCCTCTCTCCATCCTTAATGGGTGCGGATCATCCCTTGATACATACAAATCCTTTTTTTTTTTTCTCTCATGAAATGTTTTTCCAGTCTCTAGTCTCTCATCTCAAATCTTCAACGTTCTCAAATCTCTTGACTTTCCCTAGTCTCAGAATCTAGTGTTTATCAAGTTTGTCATGTTTGTACTACCCCAGAATTCGGTCACAATGGCAGTATGCTTCTATTATATATATTAATTTGTTCATATCACAATATTCTGTTAATTTTTTTCTTTAAATGGATTTTTATTCAATTAGTTATTGTCACCATCAGTGGAAAACCGATGCAGTTTACATAATAGATAGCAAGTATTTAAGAATATATACACTGAAAATAAAACAATATAAACTAGACCAGAGAGCCTCAAACTTTTTCTATCATGGACCAGATGTTAAACATTTAAGACTTTGTGGGCCAAAGGTCTCTGTTACAACCATTCATTTCTGCCATTGACAGTATGTAAATAAATGGTTGTGTTCCAATAAAATTTTATTTACAAAACCTGACAGTGGGCTAGGCTTGACAACTCCTGACCTAGGCACTATTGTCTATTGAAGTTGCTGAACCGCACACCTATTCTCTCCTTCTCAATTAAAAACATGAGTTTCCCAGATTTCACAGGGATGGCGTCACAACCCCAACTGGGGCTTTTTTGGGGGAGTCACGTGAGAGACTAGATGAGAATTAAGCAGCCTCGTGTTTTAATGTCAGCCCACGTGCTAACCAAAATTACTTCTCATAGCCTTAGGAGTTCAGTGTCAGAATTTGGAAAAACATTGACCCTAATCGATGTTGTCCAATCAGTCTCTGCGTACTCCCCCTCCCCCTTTTCCCAGGCTGGGGCCCGGGTCAATATTTTAAGACATATATTCTCTCTTAGGAGCATCTGACAATTTTCAACTCTCTTTATTCCTTCTCTTTTAGGTTACCCGGGGGCTTTTGAGGAGTCCTCAACGTGTCCATCTATCTGCAGTTCATGGTCCCTCCCTGTTGCTCAGCACACCCTTCCGCCCTCTTTCCCGGTCTTCCCCCTTTCTCACAGGGCCGATCTGAGCTTTCATTACCCCTACCCAGACCTCAGGAGCGTCCCCCACCCCCGGCCAGCCTCACTTGCTCATCACCTCCGCTCTCAGCAGGGTAATGACGTTGCCCTCTATTTAGGAGAGAATCTTATTTCCGTGCACTCCTGTTGCACTTTCATGTACAACGGACGCCCGTCCCCACTGAGCGACAACAGGGTTCCGCGCCGCCCTGTTCCTGCTCTGGCGTTGAGAGCCGTGGAGAGATTCGCCTCCGCCCAGACAGCAAGTACCAGAGCCATGGCTGCGTCCCGGTCCTGCCAGTAGGGGCGCATTCCTCGCAGGCATCACTCTCCTTCCTTCTCTGCTCCAATCGCGGGCCAACGCTTTTCCCGTATGCATACTTGGAGAATCAGTTAGTTTCTTTCTTATTCTTGTTAAATTAAAAAACAAACATTAAAATTTTTTTATTTAATTGTGGTAAAATATCCAAAATGTAAATATGTGGCTTTAACCATTTTGAAGTGTGTAGTGTGATGGCATTAAACACATTCACATCGTTGTGCGATGGTCACCGCATCCGTCATCGGAACTTTTTCATCGTCTTCAGTTGAATCTCTGTCCCATTGAAGGGTAACTTCTTGTCCTCCTCCCTGCCCCCAGCCCTCCCTGGCCACACCCTTCCCCTTTCTGTCTCTGCGACTCTGACTGTACCTTATATCAGTGCAATCATGTAGTATTTACCCCTTTTGAAACTGGCTCATTTCACTTAGCATAATGTCCTTAAGTTTTATCCATATTGTAGCATGTGTCATAATTTCCTGCCTCTTTAAGAAGAGGCTATTGTGTCATCATATACCGTATTTCGTTTATCAGTCCATCCGTCCGCAGACACTTGGGCTGCGTCCACTTCCCGGCTACTGTGACTAGTGCGGCTGTGAGCGTGGGTGTACAAACACCTGCACATATGTACCCCTGGTTTCGATTCTTTTGGGTCTATATCCGCAGGGGCACTGCTAGATCACGTGGTAATTCCGCGTTTGAGTTTTTGAGGAACTGCCACACAGCTCCCGCAGCAGCTGCCCCACATTATGTCCCCGCCAGCAGTACACAAAGAGAGTCCAGTCTCTCCACAGCCTCGCCACCCCCCCACCTTGTTTCCTGTTCTTTTGACAACGGCCATCCTAATGAATAAGAAATGGATTCTTATTTAATGTAGTAGTTACTTTCACAACAGTGCTTGTTATATTTATGGAAGTAATTCATTGAGTTCTCCATCTCCCTCACTGGTCTGGGCCTCCCTTTCAGACAGGGAGTGGTTCTGTCTTCTTCTTGTAACCCAACACCCAGAGTTTACTCACTAGATTCCTTTGATAACTTGGGGCACTCCCAACTTATGGGGAGAGCTGAGGCTGTTTCACCAGGGCTCCCCTCCTCTGGCCAGATACATCCAAAGTCCCTCTGTGTCCTCCCTTCCTCCTTTCCTTCTGTTCCTGAGGAAGTAGCGCCCTCACAGCTCCTGTTCCAAAGCAAAATGCTTCAACGGTAATACCTTAAGGTTTTATCACTCACGGAAATGGTCTGTTGCACTTCTAGGTACTTTTGCCACACCCATTGGTTTTGTCATCTAATTTCTGTTGGCACTCAGCTCTACCAGTCATTGTTGGGTACACAGGGAGAGATGTCAGAGCTACAACTCCCAAGGCGTTACCACCCGGGTAGCTGCTGGGTTTGATGCTAGAATCTCTCTGACATCATTTGCTTGATGTCACTCACCTGCCTCAGGAACAATCAGCTGCAGAACCTGTTTGCAAATTCCCAGGATTAAGTTGCTCAAGGCTCGACTCCCCAGGATCCCCTTACCCTTCCAGTCAGGCCAGGGCCAAGGCCAGGGTCTCTGCTTGGTGCCTCAATGCACTGGAGCAGAACTAGAGGACTCTCCCCCCGTTAGCTCCACTGGGGGTTCGGACTCAGCGATCTTGAGCTGCTGAGCCATCTTCGGGGGCAAAGTCAGCTGTAAGCGAGCCGGAGAAACAGTGCCTGCCTTCAGGGAGCCTGCAGTCGCTAGAAGGAGAAAGAGACAGTTAATCAATCAGGTAGATTAATGTCTAAATATGACAGACTTCAGCGGTCCATGATGAAGGGCTTTCATCCTGCAAGAACATGAAAAAGAAGACGCAGATCAAGGCTCCCCTGTGGAACTGATGTTTGAGTTGCGATCCAAAGAACGTGCAGGTGAGGCTGGGTGAGGAGAGGTGAAGAGGAGGTGACAGCTTTTTAGGCCGAGGCCGGAGCACGTGCAAAGGCTGTGCGGTGGCAGGTGGCCCTGTTGGTGTGGCTGAGATGGGAGGAAGAAAGGAGGGGAGGAACCATCTTGGCCGCCTCCTCCAAGAACACTGGGAGGCTGTTGGAGAGCTTCAAGTGGAGGGGGATGTGATCTATATTTTTAAAGAGGACCCTGGCTGCTGTGTAAGAACAGACTGGAGGGGCAAGAATTGGCAGCTGGCAGGCAGTAAGACTGGAAGGGCAGAGCCGGTGACAGTGGCGATGGAAAGGAGTGGATCGATATGAGAGATAACCAGAGAGTGAAACTGATGGGACATGGCGGCAAATTCAATATGAAGATAAGTGGAAGGTAGGGGTTCGTTGTTGGATGCCAGGTTTGTGTTTTGCAAAGCTGGGTGTGAATGGTGCCTACTGCGACAGAACATACTGGAAGAGGGCCTGGTGTGGTCAAAAAACCCTGAGTTCAGTTTCGGACACAATGGGTTTAGATACATTGGTTGGAAGCTCTCGTGCTGGACGAGAGACATGAACCTCTGAGTCAGCTACAAATTGGTGGTAAGGGTGAAATTGCTCATGGGTGCTGGAGATGGTGCAACAGAGAAGAGGACCTGGGAAGGGTCCCTGAGGTCTCCCACATGTAAGGGCCGGGTAGAGCAGGACGAGCCAGCAAGGGAGGTAGAAAAAGAACATCCACAGAGAAGAAGAAACCAAGAGTTGGCTGTATTGAATCCAAAGGAAGAGAGAGAATGTTTCCAAAAGGAATGAGTGGTCAGTTGTGTTCAATGCTATTGAAAGATCAAGTCTGCTAAAATATCTTCCCAGGGCTAGAGGAAAAAGGGGTCGGGGGGCCTCAGCAAATGGCCTTTGTCTTCCCCCTCCCCCCACCCTTCTGCGATGTACCTGCTCAGTGCTCCTTTGAGCCCACGGCTGTCTGTCGGGGCTGTGGGCAGATGGGCCCAGGGGGGTTGAGCAAGGGTTACCTTGACTTTTCTGAGCCTGGCTAGAGGCAACAGGCTGGGAAGTTTTTACCTGGAGGACGGGGAGTCCACGATGGGCAGTCCAGGACAAGAACGAGAACCCCAGAGAGCCTGAGGAGAGTCTGGTTCACAGAGACCCGGGAGCCGGCCTTGAGGGAGGGCTCATCCTTGAAGGGGAGACACCCAAGAGCAAGCCAATGCCCTTGCTTGGGTGATTTGAAAAAAAACAAAACAAAAAAAAAACATTACAGTGGGACATTTAAATCCCACTTAAATTTCAGAACTTTACATATCATGGCCAAATAAATTTATTTAAGGACTTAGAAAAACTAAATAATATTTTAATTAATTAAAATTCAAATGACACATTTTTTTAATGCCGTGAGAACACATAACAGGAGAGCTACCCTTGTCACAAACCTTTAGGTGCACAATACAGTACCGTTAACTGTGTATAGTACAGCACTGCTCATCAGGTCCCTGGAACGTGCGCATACCTGAAACGCTTTACCATTTTAATTTATAAACTGCCTTTAAAAGGTCCTATGCGTCTTAAGAAATTAGAAAAAAAGTAATAGGAGTTAAAGAACGCAGGAAGAAGGAAGAAACTAAAGATAGATGCTGAAAAAACACAAAACGGAACCAGAAAGAGAAAACCAGGAGAAAGAATTTCACTTCTCCAGATTCAGAAAGGCAGTGAGAACACAGTATGGAAGTGGTGTGTGGTCCGTGTGTAATGTAGGAGTAGCGTCGGTCCCAGGAGCCCTGGGCCTGCGCGGGGCCTCGGCTGAGCCGGGATAGCACGACACTCTCCAGCACCGACAGAGAAGCTCTGCCGTGTGTGCTGTCCGGTATGAAGCAGCCGGCACACGCGGTTACTGAGCATCTGGAAGGTGGCTGGTGTCACTGCGTAACTGAGTGCTTAGTTATGTTTCATTTTACTTAACTTAACCTGGAAGGAAGCAGTCAGACGTGGCTACCTTGTTGGAGAGCACCGTCCCGTGCCTGGGAAGGCGTGGCCTCCACTCTTTGGCCATGTCCATACTGGCTCTCCTGAGCCCCCGGGGCCTCCAAACAGGATGCTTTGGCATTGGGATTCAAAGTCCCCGTTTCAAGCCCAATTTTGCCCCTTATTAGCCAAGGGACCAGCCTCCAGCCCCGTGGCTTCCACACTGCCCTGGTGCCTGGGGGCTCTGAGAGGCTCATGGGCTCTCCTCCAGCAGTGATGTCTAAGGACAGACAGTTACCTGAGAAGGAAGCTGGGAAAGTAGGATGAGGGAACAGCGGGGAGCACAAGGGAACCAGGGTCCTTGCTCAGACCCCTCTGTAGTGGCACCTACAGGGCAGGCTGCTGCCCTCCCAGCTGGCGGTGGATCCTTGGCTTCTCTGGGCATCTGTGCCAGACATGGGCAGGAGGCCTAGGGCTCAGGACACTTGTGCTTGCAGGGGCTCCTTTGGGACCCGCTCTCTAAACCCACAAAGAGTTGTGGACTGTCCCTTCCCACTTTGTCCTCACCAAGGGTTGTCCTCACTGAGCCAAACTGCTGCTTTGCTTACTGGAGGAGGAAGGAGAGTGGGGCATGGTTGGGGGAGTGGGGGGCGAAGGTGCAGGCTGAAGCAGGTTCCCCTGGGTCCGTTTTCCCTCTGTGAGTGACTGCTCATAACCTCAGGCAGGTCACTAAGTGTTTCCGATTCTCAGTTTCTTCACCTGTAAAACAGGAGCGGAGCAGTTGTAAGGATGCACTGCCACCACTCACTCATTTCACACGCACTGGGCACCGCAGAGTTCTTTAATGAGAGGGTACACCGAATGCAGAGCAGGAGGAATCGGCAAGGCCTGTGCCAGGGAGACAAGGACAGGGCACTTCCGGGGAGGCTTCCTGGGAGAGGTGATGCTGGAGCTAGGAGCCAACGTCAGAATAGCCCAGGCTGAGGGTGGAGCGCAGGGAAAGCTGTGGAAGTCCGGCGCAGTGGGGCGCACTAAGCAGGAGGTCTGGGGTGAAGGGTGAGAGTCGAGGGGGCAGGTGAGGCCGGGACAGGAAGGTCTGTGCGGATGGAGGAGTGTGAGCTTCACCTTGCTCTAGGACAGAGCAGGTAACGAGTCCGGGGGAGGGTCGGGCAGAGTGGTGGCCAGGCCAGAATTTGGAGACTGGGAGGAGCCGGTCAAAGCCGAAGGCAGGGACACCCATGTGGAAACTGGTGGCCCAGCCCAGGAGCACTGGGGATGGAGGAAAGGGGAAAGATTAGGCGAGGCGTTCATCAGACTGGACACAGAGGGTGTGCAGGAGGGAGGTTAGCCCAGGGTTTTGGGGTGATCGGCCGTGTTACCCTCCACGAATGCTGGGGACACCAGGTGGATTTAAAAGGCAACGTGGGGAAACACAGTGAATTTCTCTGGACCCAGACTGTATGTAAGTTGGGTACCATCTGAATGGGGGGGGCCAGGACCACCCAGGGTGGGATGTGTTGTCCAGAGCTCAGCACAGGCTTTAGCAGCAGTGGCTGACTTGGGGGACATGAACGGAAGCCAGGGCTGGATGTGGGCAGCGGGGGTGGCTGTGGGGTGACTGCGAAATGTGACTGGTGCAGAGGGAGGGCTGAGTGGGCACAAGGAGGAAGAGGGTCCTAGAAGGGCCTTCGTGATGGAGGAACAGGGAGAATAGCAGCGGGATGAACAGAAGAGAGGCGCCCCCAACCAGGGGCAGGCCAGGCAGCCCGGTGTCCCCAGCAGGCCCCCTCCGAGGCAGGGAAGCTTGGAAGTCACGCCAGAGGGGGGAACAGATAGGCGAGGGGAAGAGGAGAGATGGCATTTCCAACATGTCGGCTTCTTCCCTCCTCTGCCTTTGCTTTCCCATCTCTCTGCGGGAACCTTCGGCCCCAGAGGGCCCTCCTGCAACTCACTGCACTTCGAAGTAGGACCGCCTTCCACCCTCGTCGCACTCTGACGCCACCTTGTCCGTGTGAATTATGGCCTGTCTGCCCCTCCCAGCGGGAAAGCGCCAGGGAGCAGGGATTTGTGTCTGTTCTGTTAGTCCCTCCTCCCCAGCGCTGGGTGTGGCCTGCAGGAGGTACTCAACAGCTGCCTGTTGAGTGAATGAATGAACACTGTTGTCTTTCCCAGCCCATCTGGGAATGGGCCCGGCAAGCCATCCCGTGCCTCCCCAGTCAGTCTCAGCCTCTGGAAGTCCCTTCCACCTCCCCCTCAGGCTCTGCAGTGCTTGTTTGGCAACACGCGGCCACACCCACCCCGGCCTGTCTCTTCTCACCCGCATTCCCCTGGGTGGGCCTCACTCCCTTTCATCCTTTTGTTGGGCTGCTCTAGCCTTGACTGTGGCACACACACTGGGAGCCACTCACCAGCCTGGTTCCTGTGCGCAGCCCCAGGGGGCAGCCACACTCTCTCCCCTAATAGGCGGTTGCTGCAGGCCTGTGACGTGGGGCCTCTCTGCTCTCTCCCAGGCAATGGGCTGCAGTGGCGTGTTTGGCAACTGTTTCCAGAATTATTCACTTAGGGTTCTTCCTGGATTTTATGAGGTTCCCACCTGGATTCTAAGTGAAGGGCGCACCCGTGAATGGGTCTGGGGAGGGGCTCTCTAGTACAACTTACAGTAACGCAGCAGGCGGAGCCCGCGCTCAGTGGCAGAAATGTTGCATTTCTTTGTTGGCAATCGGATGTCTAGGTCCCACCTGGAAGAGTCTAATTATGGCCTCACCCGCTCAAGTATAAATTATTCTCAGTGAGGGTTCGGGAATTCCTGTGTTCTGCCTGGAGCCTGAAACTTCTCTTCCTGTGACAAAGATAACACACTGTCTGCCTTTTAGTGACCTATGTCCAACGGCGCCCTGGTCGCACTTTGCACAACTGCTGTGAACAACTAGTGAGCAACACTCCGAACAACGACCATGTGCTGTGAGCACTATTCCCTTATTACTGAGGGAATTATCATTCTCACACGTCACTGGAAAGCTGAGAGAGAAATGCAAAAAGTCAGGTAGCATACAGATCAGCTGGCACAGTCCGATTTTGGACCCAGGTCCGTTCAGCGCCAAAGTTTCTGATTTTTTCAGGACTGTAACCGTATCTAACCAGTAAGTGCTTACTTTCCAAACTGGAGTTGACGTGGACAAGTGTGATATAGACTCATAAGCAGATTAGTGGAAGGAGAGAGGAGAAGCGAGAAAGCTGCAGGGGGCGCGGGGAGAACACGGGGTGAGGGCGTGGGGCGGGGCAGAGGGCGGGGCGGGGGCGGGGCCTGCTTGCTGCTGGAGTGGGCGTGGGAGGACTGAGTCCTGCTCAGGAGAGCGGAGCTCTGACTGTGCAACGGGAAAATGCAGAAGGAAGGAGCTCATGAAGGCTTTGCGTTTGGGAACAGGTCATCCTGGTACGGGATGAAGATGGATTCAGGGAGAACAGGACAGGCAGAGGGGCGCTGGTTAGAGAGCTGGAACGGCGCCAGGAAGACCCCGACGCTGGCTCCAGGGAAAGCAGGGACAGTGGCCGGGTCACACATATAGTTGCTGTAACAAGCAAACCCCAGGGTTACGGTAGCTAAACAAAGTCGAAGTTTACTTCTAGTTTGTCCCTAGTCCCATGCGGTGTCCCTGTTCCTCAGGGGGCTTTCCTGACTGTCACAGTCCGCTGGGGCCGCTGTAACTACACACCACGGACAGAGCGGCTTAAATGACAGACATTTTACACAGTTCTGGAGGCTGGGAAGTCCCTCAGATTTGGTATTGGTGACACCAAATTCTCCCTGGGTGTTCACATGGCCTTGCCTTGGTACGTGGGTGGAGAGGGGGGCGGGGAGAGAGGGAGAGAAGGCTCTTATGTTTCTTCCTCTTCTTCTAAGAACATCAATGCCATCACAGGGGCTCCACCCTGGTGACCTCCCCTAAACCTGATCACTTCCCAAAGGCCCCACCTCCACCTGCCCTGGGGGTTGGGGTTTCCACATAGGAACTGCGGGGGGGACACAAACACTCAGTCCGGAACACTTACCTGGGTGACTCAGACCCAGGCCTTTGGAGCCCTGCAGCTCAGCACAGAGGTGGGAGAAGCGCGTGCAGAGAAGGACTTTTTACAAGGCCCAGCCGTGCAGCCCTGTGGCACTTCTACTACCTTGAGCCTGTGCCGTGGTCACACCTGAATGCAAGGAGTTCTGGACACGTGGACCTGCTGGGAGAGTGGCCTCACTCTCCACTATGGAGGGGAAATATGAATCCTGCTGAACAGAGAGCTGCCTTGGCCCCAAGAGGAGAATGCCGTCCTTGAGAGATATTAAGGTGGTAGAAACCACAGACCTTGGTGATTGATTAAGGGGGACTGAGAGGCAGAGAGGGAGGGAGGGAGGGTCACACATATCAGAATGAAGTTATTGGCCAGTGTCAGGCTTCCATTTGCCAGACAGCACAGTACACGGCAGCCCTGCCCTCAATGATTCTCTTTTTCCCCCTAATCGCCCTCCACTCAGTTGTACAACTTGCATTCTTTCTTCATATAAAATCGTTGAGAAGACTTTCTGAATCTTGCCTAGACGGCCTAGTATAGCCTGTTACATTAATAATAGCTTACATTCAGGGCTTAATACAGAAAAGTCTGATGTGGGTGATTCCGGCGAGGGCTCGGAAGGAGGCAGGCACTCTCGTTAACGCCAGCGGTGAAGACGGGACTACGGACAAGTGAGGCGAGTTGTCTGGGCCCCGGTGAGATGGGAGCCCAGGTGGCTCTCTCCAGATCCTACGCACCCAACCAATACAGAACACCGTCTGCTCGGGAAGTTCAGGTTCCCTTGGCGTTGACAACTCTGAAGACGGGAACCTGGGAGAGAGCTGAGCATCCAGGTGTCTCCCAGATTCATGGTCGCTAGTTTTATACCATCGGTCCTTTCCTGCCACTCTCTCCCGCCCACCCCTGCTCAGCTCTTAGAACAGGTGGGACAGCCTGACAGGTCACAGAGAGCCATGGGTGCCCTGTGTGAACCCCACGCTTTTCCCTGTCCTCCAGCTGGTGGCCCAGTCTGAGGGAGGGCCCTGCTGCATCAGAGAGAGGAGGGCAAAAAGCCTGGGACCCTCATGGTAATTCTGCTCCCACCTCCCCCACCCTCCTTCCCCTTTCCTTGGAGGTTCAGAGCCTGCTTTGAGGTGGAGAATGAATAAATTGCTCTGATTCAGAACTTATATTCATGACAGTCTTTCTTCTAGGTATAATAGTTCCAGATCTAACCAAGTGGTATTTGGGTTAGAGGAAACAATGAGCTCTTTCCCCAGACCTGTCACTTTTATAAGAATTGTATTTGGCTGCAAGCCACGGGCCCTACCAGATACTGGTGACTTAACATAAGGTTGTATTACAGCTCCCGGAGGAGATGGGCTGGGCAGTCCAGCATCTCCCAGGTGTCAACACGTCACGGGAGCCTTACAACTCTCTGCTCTGCTCTCCTTGGCAGTGGCTTGTGGTCTCAAGATCAGTTCACGGCCCCAAAGTGGTCCCACCCACTGGGTCTGCATTCAGAGAAGGGAGGGTGACAGGAAGAGACCCGGCAGAGGAAGGAAGAGCTTGTTTTGCCCCCGCCTAAGGATTTTCACATATATCTCACTGCTCACCTCCTGTCACAAAGGAGCCCAAGGAGTATCGTAATTTTGCTACGCATAAGGCCACTTCTGGTAACGTTGAGCTTTTATTGCTAGAAAAGGAGGGGGGAATGGGTATGAGACAGGGAAGTAGTAGCCTCTGACATTTTCCCCAGAACACCAGATTTCTGGCTTGAGCAACTTGCTGAATGGCAGTGAATGGTAGTGTCATTCCCTGAGACAGGTGGAGCAGGGGGACGAATTCCATTTGGGGGCCGGTTGAGTTGAAGCTGCTGGAGGTGTGAAGGTTTTTGTGCCCCACCCCAAAGAGGTCTACGCCCTAATCCCTGAAACTTGTGACTAGGTTGCCTCACGTGGCAAAAGGGAATTCACAGGTGTAATTAAATTAAGGGGCGAATCGTGTCCCCCGCCCCAATTCATATCGAAGGGCTAACCGCAAGCACTTCAGAATGTGACTGTATTTGGAGACAGGGTCTTTAAAGAGCTAATTAAGCTAACATGAGGTCACCGGGACGGACACTGA